>PVIJ01004239.1:6781-120935 GCA_004024925.1 Scalopus aquaticus | reverse complement strand
CCAAATAGAAAACCCAGAAATAAATCCACATATTTATGGACAACTAATCTTCGACAAAGGAGCAAAGAATATGCAATGGAACAAGATTAGTTTGTTCAATAAATGGTGTTGGGAGAACTGGACTGCTACATGCAAAAAAATGAAGCTAGACCACTACCTCACACCATGCACAAAAACCAACTCAAAATGGATAAAAGACTTGGAGATAAGACCTCCAACCACAAAGTTTATAGAAGAAAAAATAGGCAAAACTCTACATGACATACATCTCAGCAAAATCTTTAAAACCACTTCCCCCATAGCGAAGGAAGTGAAAGAAAAGATAAATAGCTGGGACTACATCAAACTAAAAAGCTTCTGTACAGCAAAAGAGACAATAATTAAAACAAACAGACACCCTATTAACTGGGAGAAGATCTTTGCACACAATACAACCGATAAAGGACTGATAACAAAAATCTACAAAGAGCTCACACAACTCAACAAAAACAAAGTCAACAATCCAGTCAAAAATGGGCAGAAGGGGTAAAAAGACACTTCTCCAAAGAAGAAAAGCAAATGGCCAACAGATACATGAAAAAATGTTCAACATCACTTATAATCAGGGAAATGCAAATTAAAACCACAATGAGATACCACCTCACTCCAGTGAGAATGGCGCACATTAATAAAACAGACCACAACAAATGTTGGCGAGGATGTGGAGAAAAAGGAACTCTCCTACACTGCTGGTGGGAATGCAAATTGATCCAACCACTATGGAAAGCTGTATGGCGTTTCCTCAAACTGCTAGAAATGGAACTTCCATATGACCCGGCAATACCACTACTGGGAATCTACCCAAAGGACACAAAAACACTAATCCGAAAGGATACATGCACCCACATGTTTATTGCAGCACTGTTTACAATAGCTAAGGTATGGAAACAACTCAGATGCCCAAAAATAGATGACTGGATCAAGAAGATGTGGTACATATACACAATGGAATACTATTCAGCATTCAAAAAAGACAAACACATGCAATTCGCAGCAACATGGATGGACCTAGAGGGGATCATGATCAGTGAAATAAGCCAGAAAGAAAGAGAAAATTATCGAATGGTTTCACTTATAACAGGAATATAGGGGAGTCAAATAAGAAAGCGACATTCAGCAGGGAAGGAGGGGAGGGGGAGGGCTCAAGAAGGGGGAGGAGGGGAGCACGGAGGAGTATGGTGATGGCTCCACGGGTGAACAGGTGGTGGGTAACTTATGGGGAACACACAATAATGTAAAAGATATGAATAACAAAAATAAATAAAATATCTATTAAAATGAAAAAAAATAAATGCAGTGTCAAAAAGGGCACTGGTGTGGTACGCATGCGCATCACTGCTTCATTGTTCCTTTGCATGGGGTGGGGGGTGCCTCATTATCCATTCTAGTTAGGTTGTAGCTAGTTTGGCTTGTTGTCTCTTTATTCTTTGTGGCATCTTGGGTCAACAGGATGTAAATAGCCAGCCATCTTTGCACAATGGTGTGGATCTGTGTGTGTATTGTCAGCAGCAATATACCTAAGCCAAAGAAATCCCATATCCTCTTCTGCCAATCAAGATTTTTGCCACTGATATCAGCACTACTGATTTTCTGAAATCACAAGTTTCTTGACCTCATTGTGAGGTTCTGTATCTAGGAACACCTTTAAAAGTCATGCAGAAAGCAAGTTCTTCATAACCACCTCCATACAGCCCCAGGCTTGCTTTCCAAAGATCTACCAACTGTTTTTTTCTCTGGAGGAAAGACATAAAACCATTTCCTCAGGATTGTCAGCATTCCAAAGCAGCAGTCCTGCGGGTTTCCTGCGTGCAAATGGCCATTGCCCTTCCCTGGGGCTGAGCTCCAGGCTGTAAGCCCTTGGCTCCCTGAACATCCCCTTCAAAGAAGAAAATACCAGCACCTCCTGAACCAACAATGAGACATGTTTGACTAGTGGTGATGAAATGTCTTCTGTAAACACTCCCTACCTTACCCACCTCCCCTTTCCAGGACTGATTCACCACTGAAATATTTGTGTCACCCAAGTTCAAGTGCATGAAACCAAACCCTTTGGTGTCGGCAGTTCTCAAGCGCCATAGAGAGCAGCATGAACTTCGCCAGCCAGGGAGAGAATTAAATAAGCCAAAGCAAGCTGCTGGTCTCCAGCAGGTCTGCCAGAGCTACAAAGGGGAACTAGGGCTTGTCCTTTCTGGGTCAGAGCTATAGTGCATGGGAATCCACATTGCATGGCAAATCCCCCCCGCCACATTTCTGGCCTTGCTGAGCCAGAATACATACTTCCAGGAGTCCCTTCCAAGGAGGAATAGGACCCTTCAGTGCCTAATGTTCTCTCCTCAGCAGTGAATGAAATCTCACTATTTTATTTATTTTTTAAAAGATTTATTTATTTATGCATACAAGCTGGGGTGCAGGCCAGAGGTGTGGGGCGGTGAGAGGGCTCACCAGAGACAGAGTGGGGAGCAGATCAGGTAGATTGACCAAAATACACTGCTGAGGGGAGCAGTGGGAGAGACAGGAGAGGTCTGTTGCACCCAAAATCTCACTATTTTAGGACCTTCTCTCTTAGAGTGTGGGAGCCTCACTCAAGTTTCCTTTTGCAGTCTTATGTCGGGGGTGGGGGAGAGTTTTTATATATATCTTTAGAATAAGAAAGTCTGCAGGGGGACTAGAATGATTATTTTCTTGGGAAAAGAGGAAAGAAAACAATACTGAAAACACCAGAAGCAAGCAATATATCTCTCTGTATTGGACAGAATACTTTCAGCAGTAGGTGTTCCAGTATACACCAGTACTCCCTTGCTTCCAAAGAGAATTTAGTCTTACAAACACTGTCTAAAAAGCAAGGAAACCAATAGTCTGGTTACCGAGCATGGTTTTCTTGGACTTAATGCTTCAGTGTGGTGCTAGTCTTCTTATCATATTGTAAGAGGGTGGTCCTCAGGAAAGGGGAGTGTCCCAGGACCCCACCCCCACCTCAAGCCGGAAAGATCCAAGACACCTAGGACTATGAATCCCAGAATGCCATCGTCACCGAAGGAAGGATGCTGAGGACTGAGGGAGGAGTTAAGGAGTGGTTTGGGGGACTTAAAAACAGGACCTGTGAGCTTGGAGGGGTGCTATTGTTTGTGGTATGGATTGCCAGAGTTTTTTTGAAGTGAGCCATAAGATTCCAGCTCAGTGGAACTGGTAGGACACATTCACCAGTTTTATTCTTTATCTTTTTCTTTCCCTTTTTGTAAATAAACCCTTCTATTAATTTTATTATGTGTGTGTCTGCAGTTGAGTCCTTTAAGTCCCTTTTAAGCACATGGGTAAGAACCCAGACAGGCCCCCCCATTTATACCGGGGCTGCCCTGTAACAAAATCAAGCTCTTTGGATGAGAATCACTTCTGTGGTCAACCTGGGAGACTTCTCACCTGATCACTGCATGTAAATCTCCTTACATTTCCTTACATTTATAAGGAAATCTACTCTGAATTTTAAAGTGCTAATTCACCGTTTCTCCCCAGAAAAGGTGACTTATTTACAAGATGGCGCCCCTGCCCTGGCAGGGCACCTCAGATGTTCTGAGGCACATGTCCTCTCACCCAGACTTTGCATTCCTTATCTACCTCGTTGGCTTGAATTGCTGAGGTGAGCCCATCCTCAGAACTGAGACACAGTGTGAAGAGAAAAACCCTCCTTCCCCAGCATTCCTGTCCCCTCTGCAGTGCTAGTCACACCTCCTCACGTGCCGGCTGAGGGGGCCCAGCAGCTGGCAAGGCAGCGAGGCTCAGAGGGAGGCGACTTGTCCCTGGTGGAGTTAAGGGGCAACCTCTGGCTACGTTTAATCTGATTGTTTTAGTTCAATTTAATCTGCCCAGTAAATATTTTCCTTTAGCTGCAGAAAAGTATAAATCAATGAAGTAGTTCACAATCTGTGTATACAGTTCACAGAGCCCAGGCGGACCAGTGGTGAGGGATTTGGGATGTGTTTGCTTTTGTGGGGCAATCACCACAGTTACCAAAGGGAGCTCCAGCAGAGGGGCTAGCATCTGTTGAACATTTTATGCGCTGGTAACTTTCCATTGTCCTTATTACCCTTGGCAAGGTAGGCACGGTCATCCCACGTTACAGGAGAGTCAGGTGCGGTATCTGTGCCTCCCCACTACAGGTTGGTGAAGCTGGCATTCAGACCAGGTATGTTTGGCCCCAGTACCTTTGAGCTTGCTCTTACCCTATCAACATTCTGTCTCTATAGCTAAGACTCATGCAATGTTAACCTTTGCAGTTCTAGGGCCAAAAAGTCTAAATTTGACTTGATTGAATCAATTGATTAAGGTTTTGGGTTTTTTTTTTTTTTACTGTCAATCATCTCAAAATCAAGGTCAAATTGGGTATTTCATACTTCCTTTAAAACTCTCCTGGGGACACAGCAGAAGATGAAAACCCACACCTCCACCTGCACCTAGATCACACTTCATCCGTAACTGGCAGGAGTTTGTATGGAAAAAACTCATTCGAGGCTGTGATGTGATGCCAGCAAGAGTGAAATCCACTGCCACTAAAGCTGCAGAAGGATGATTCTCTTCCTCCAAAACTTGCCAACAGGTTCAGAAAATTCAAATCTGTAGGATGCAAGGACTTTCGCTTTAGGGGGTTGCTCTCCTATTTTCATACTTACTGAGCCGCGATGGCCTCACAGCACTGCGTAAGCGTAAGGTGAACGGCGGAATGACTTTCATGTACGTATGTTGTGAAAGGACCACAGTAAGTTTAGTTAACATCCACCATTTCATGCAGACACAAAAAAAAAAAAAAAGAAAAAGGTCTTTTTTCCCCAGTTCACCAGACAGTCACATTAACCGTGATCAGCATGTTGTATGTTACCAGAGTTAATGTTTGTAGCCACCAGAACACTGGGTGGGGCGGGGACTCGGATGAGTATGGGTGTGGCATGGAGGAAGGCAAAGTGGGGAGGAGGAGGAAAAGTGTGTTCAACATTTTACATGTGGAGAGAATCAAAGATGACAGTTAAAATAACAATTGCAATTTATTGAGTATACACATAATGATTCCTTCCCCAAAACATGCTTGTAAATTTGTATGACCCAGTGCTTAGAAAACTTAAGCAAATGTCTATAAGTATATTTAGATGTATGTATGTATCTAAACATGTATATCTAGGTATTCATGTATATTTTATTTATACCCACTTATCTGAACATATGTCATGTGTGTACATATTAAAATATGCATATTTTAAATTAGTGATCGAGAACATTGATTTGAAGCCAGAAAGAACTGGGTTTGAATCTAATTCATGTTAAAAAAAATAATTAAAATGTAAGTTGAGAGGAATTTCAAAAATGTGATAACTAATAATCACCTAAGTAAATTAGGAGAAAACATATTTTAGGGGCCTCCCTGGTGGTGCAAGGGGTTAAGTCTCAGCACTATCAAGCTATTGGCTGCCGTTGTGGCATGAGTTGGATCCCGGGCCAGGGAGCCAACCCACATAGCGGAGCAGACCTCTCCTGTCTCCCCACTGCTCCCCTCAGCAGTGATTTCAGTAGATCTGCCTGTTCTGCTACCTATTCTGTCTCTGGTGAATCCTCTCACCGCCCCCCCCCCCCCGCCCCCTATACCTCTGGCCTGCACCCCTGTTCTTGTATGCATAAATAAATAAAAATAAGTCTTAAAAAAGAAAATATATTTTAAATTGCCTAAAAGAATATGCAGACAGAAATACTAAAAACAATAGAAAAATTAGAGTACTATAAAGGGAAAATTTACATCTTGTGTTAAATAATATAAACTTCTAGAAGTTGACTTGCTGTGTTAAATGTTATGGCATTTTAAATTATAATGGTTATTAACATTACTTATCAACAATTTTTATTAAACTATTCTTCCATGTACTTTGTCAAGTGGCTATTTTGTAACTTTTTAGTGGTAGCTAAACTGATAGATTATATCTTTAAATTGTTAATTTCTATTCCATTAGTTATACTTGAGAGGAAAGATCTTTCATAAATTTGTCATTTGTATTTCTTTCTCTCCAAATTTTCTACTCATATTTATTGCTTGATTTCTTATTGTATTTTTTACTTCATCTTTGTTTATTGGAGTTCTTTATATAGTAATAGTTCTTAATCACCTGTTTCAGATCATTTTTCTTACTTGTCATTAGTTTTTTGATGTTTGCACAAAAGCTTTCAAATTTATATGCACAGGATTAAATTTTTTGAGTAAACTTGCATTATTTCACAAACTCTTGGAGGTATTGAAGGAATTATATTGAATCAATACATTAATTTGCAGAGAATTGACATACACTTTATTGAATTTCTCATCCATGGACACAATGTAGCTTTAGTGTATATATTTTTAATATTTGTAATTCCCAGTATGAATTTTCCTATAATTGCTTTTTATTTGATTCCAAATTTATGGGACCTTGGGGAGCATATTTTATTATTTCTAATTTTGTCAAATTTTAGTCAGAAATAGTGGCCCGTGTTTTATAAATTATTTGACATATGTTGCCTCTCCCTCTGGACTGATACAGTATTAGTTTTCTATTGCTGTGACAAATCATCACAAATTTAGATTCTTAAAGTGACACCCATTTATTATCCCACAGATTCAGTAGGTCAGGAATCTGGCAGAGAGTAGCTTGGTACTCTGCTCACATTCTCATAATGCTCGTCACCAAGTCAAAGGAGCTGAGTTCTTATCTAGAAGCACTGGGGGCAAAGGAACTTCCAAGCGTGTCCTTATTATTGGCAGCATTGTGTTCCTTGTGGGTAGAGGACTGTGTTTCCCATTTCTTTGCTGACTACAGCTGGGCACTTCCTGTATTTCAAGCCTCGTTATTCTTCTATCCTCAGTGCAACAGAAAATTTCCCCTGGATCCCAGGGGTGATTGGGAGTCTGATCTTCCATGAATGCACTGGTCTTAGGGAGGTCAGAGTCTGGTAACTACTGAGCTCTAAAGGACTGTGATACCCACACTTCATGCCCTGTACAGGGTTCAGTGACCTGCAGCCTCCCTTAGAGGGCAGCGGAAGGGGTACAGGCTGCAGCATATCTAATGGAAGAATTTTCTGGTCACTGTGCTGTGCAGGAGGATCTGTTTCTTGTGAAAGGACACCGACCAGACAAACAACAAAAGAAATAGGCATGAATGTCCTTCCACTACTCTTTCCCCAAAGATGAAGATTGACTTTTGAGGACACAGAGATGTTACAGTAAAATTCTCATCCCTATAAATAGTGTGGGTGATAAAAAACAACAACAACATTATAGTGTGTGTGTGTGTGTGTGTGTGTGTGTGTGTGTGTGTGTGTGTGGTATCTGGCTACTGTACTTTAACAATAATTCCTCCTGACATTATACAAGGTCAGCATGTCACCTCCAGACCACCCTGCTTGAGGTTTGCTGCCTATAGGGCTGGATGGACTCTCTCAGCTGAGAAATGTCACCCAGCACCTTTCGTATTTATGGTGACTCATAAACAGGAAACCGGTCCTGTCCATGACATTGTAACTTTTTCATATCTCAAATCCTTTTATGAAAATGAAAAAAGAAAGCACGAAACCAAACAAAAGAACTTAGCTGCCTTATGCTTTCTGGGCCAAAATAAATATTGCCAAATTAGTAAGACATACTGAACAAATTAAGCTCTAAATGCAAATTTATCGACTGAAATCCAATGGCAAAGCCACCAGGGTGCTTACGTGGTGGAGCAGCCCTCGGAGGAGGTGTTTGTGTTGGCGCGTCGCGCAGAGAGGCATGGGAACAGTAACAGAAAAAGAGAGCATTTCTGTTACACCCAAGACGAACAGTGTTTTTTAGAGAGTTCAAGTAAACGGTGTCTAACATACATTCACTGAATCCAGAATCCCAGTGGCTACCAAGAGGGAGGTGAAAAAAATAAGCTGGCAAAATTTCCTTACAAAAAATCTCATTTGGAAATGTTCAAGTCGGCCTCGTAAATCACCAGATGAGATGGAGACATCCTTCCTCATCTCTGAGCTATGAATAGGCCCCAGCGATGCTTCACCAAGGCAAACAAGAGCTCATTCCCTTAAGGACATTCAAAACCTAACACACTAAGGGAAAGATTTGTCTTAATGTTTTTTAATGTCCCAGATGGAATATCTGTGATGTGTCCTCCTAAGTTACACGCATCATTTATAATGTCTGAGGTTTAAAAGGCGCATGTATATATTTTCTTTCCATGATTGACCTGGGTGTGGCTAGGTAGAGAGCGGTATGTTTTGAGCTGTTTCTGTGTCTTCCTCCCAACAACGGGTTTAATGATTTCCCTTCCTATCTTGTTCTCTCATCCCCTTCGACATGGAAAGCCCTAAGATGCTGATCTCTCTTCTCACTAGATTGTGGCTTCTTCTTTAGCATAGAGTCCCCACAAGTTTCCTGGGGTGTCCCAAAATGCCTTGCATCTCCTTTGACATTAGACAGTTGAAGAACGCAGAAGATGAAAAATCTTTTTATCATAAGCTACAAATTGGGGCTAGAATGAGAACATCAGAGTGTGCCAAGCCTGGATGTATATTTAGAAATTTTTGTTTTATAGAGAAAAATTAGAGGCCCAGAGAGAGGTTGTAACCTGCCCAGAGTAACACAGTGATTCAGTGCCAGAAAAACTATTAGAAGATCACGTTTTCTTTATCTGCTGACGTTGAGCCAACACTCAATATACCACAGTCCCTCCCACTTGGTTACTATTTAGAGGTCCTTTTACAGATAATAGTCTCTTTTCACTCTAAGAAACATAGAACAATAGAGTTAAATATCTCCTCCTTCAATGCTACTCCCTCATTCAAGAAAATCCAGAAGTCTGTAATGTAGAGATCAAGTTTAAAATACTCAAATAATTTGGCTTTGGCAGCTAACCTTTGTTTATCAAAACAGGGGACAAGTTGAAAATCTATTTCTGCCAGAACAATGGTGAGAGAACAGCAAAGTAGACACAGACCCAGTTATAATTGCTGGAGAAAGGGAAATATCTTCATTTTTTATGAATAGAGATGAAAATGGCTCCCAAATCATCTATCCCCCTACAATGATATTTCCTATGAAATCAGGCAAGGTGACTTTTTTTTTTTTTAAAGTATCTAGTCAAAGCAATGAGCATCCATGTGATTTATTTCATTTGCATAGCATAATTTTAATTAACTAGAAACCAGCTAGCTATTACCCATAGTCAATTGGCAACACTCTCAGTTCTGCAACCCACGCAGCCTTGCCCACAACCTCATAAATGCAGCCTAATTCAGCTGGGTTACTCTGGATTCATCTTAGATTCCTTCTAGGTCAAATGTCCAGGTCAACAAGCGTTCACACTCATGCTCACACTCATGTCCCTGGAATAAAGGGAAAATTTAAATTCTTAAAAAACAACTTTTGGACTCATTCTAACAAGAAGTGTTATAAAAATAAATGCCATCACTTCAGAACTTTCAGAATATGTAAATTCCTTGATTAAATTAGCCAAAGTTTACTGCTGTTACAACTGAGTTCTTAGTGATCTCTCCTTTGATCTTGGTTCTTGGTGTTGGAATTCACAACCTAAGCTTCTCTCCACCTAAGCAAGACAATTCAAAGCCATCTCCATCCAGGGGTCACAAGTTCTATTATTCAAGGGTTGGGAGCTTCTGTGATGCGGAAGATACAACATGATGTCATGCATTGGCTCTTGGACAGTTTCCAAGAGTAGAACCTTCTAGATGCAGGTGTCTTTGGCAATTGTAGTAATTTGACTTTTTTCACACATTGGTTGGTTGGGATACTCTCAGGCTGACTAACCTACTTCAAATATTGTTTATTAGTTACACTTCAAGCTATGACTGTGGAAACACTACACAAGAACCACAGAGAACTCTACAAATTTGAGGAGACATGGTTGTAACAGATTCTAATGGAGATGCTGTGGCCAACTTAAAATCTGTGCTTATCTTATTATAACAGGACTATAGGGAAACCAAATAGGAGAGAGACACTCAGCGGGTGTGTGTGTGTGTGTGGGGGGGGGGAGGATAAGGGCACAAAATGGAATAGAAAAGAACACAAGGGACCATGGATGGATCACGGGTGAATTGGTGGTGGGCCACCCAAGGGGAATACAAAATGTAAAAGACATAAATAACAATAAAAATATATATTATAAAAAAAAAATCTGTGCTTATCTTGAAAGCTACTCCTTGTGAATGTTTATGAGATGGAACAAGGTTGTGCTTCACAACAGGTTTGCCTAAGCAGTGACAGGGAGTAGAAAGGCTGGAGGGGAAGTGGAAAGGGGCTTCAAGGATGACCACCCATTTCTGTGGTCTGACCTCTTCAGTCTCACACAATTAATAAGAGTCTGGGAGTCAAGACACAGCTTAGAGTTCCTGGATCTCTGGGGACCTGGCTCTTTTCCACTGGATCTCAGAGTACCCATCTTCTCTGCCAGTCTCCTCAGAATCTCTCCTCAACTTCTCCTTCACCAGGTCTTTTGCACATAGGTGCAATCCAAGCTCATCATGCAAATCTATGTAAATCACTTAGTCCAGTGCCCAGCATATTTAAGAACTGCATACTTATCACTAATCTTGTTGCACTATCAGTAATTATTATTACAACCATCTTTCTGTTTGACATCATCATCTTCAAAATGCTTGTTAGTTCCTTAATGAGTAAAAACCATAAGCCAATCTCACACTTCAAATATATGATTTGTAGTTTGTCAGACAAAATCTAAATTAACCATATAGTAAGTCCTCACTTAATATCATCAATAGGTTTGTGTAAACTGCCACTTGAAGTGGACCAATTTATTAGGAAACCAGCCTGACCAGAGACTAATTGATATAAATAAGAGTCGAGCTCCTAGGGCAGATTTCTGGTGACATAAGGCCACCAACTTTCTAAATAAATAACCAAAATACTTCTAAACAGAAACAATCATTTGTACTCATTCACTCAAATTTCAACCCGATTATTGCAGTTTTGGGTCTCCGGTGGCCAAAAGCTCATCCTGGCAGCTCAGGGCATAAGGCAGGACACCCTTCCATCACAGGACGCACATACACACCTGTACTCACTTGGATCATGACAGTGGAGACACCCAATCAGCCTCCTGTTAACATCTGTGGGATGTGGGAGGAAACCAGTGTCCCCAGAAAATCCCACATAAACACAGGGAGAATGTGCCAATTCTGCATGGACAGTGGCTTGGCTGGATTTGTTTTCCTCATTAATATCATAATGAAACAAGGTACTTGAGGATCTTCTAGAACTGCAAAAGAGTATCAGTTACACTTCAGAGGATTGACTCAGCATATTGAAAATATTCCTTTTTTTTTTTTTGCCTCCATAAGTGTTGGAGTTAGTCAGGCAACAGACAGGTATCTGGGATCTACACTCAGATAATGCTGCCTTGACCAGTTCATTTCTGTCTGGGGGCGTCCTACCTCCCAAATAAATACACCAGGTCTTTCAGAGAATGCAAACCTCATTTTTCTCTTTTTAACCTTTTGATAGTGTCTGCACCAGGACTTTGGACATAGTAGGTGTTCAGAGAAACTTCTGCAGTCAATACACACATCTGGAATCAGGGGTTTGGCTAGAGCACGGTCTCCCAACTGGGTGAGTGTGGAGACTCATAATTACGTGGGTCTTTCCGTCGTCAGGCGTTTCTATAAACCCCCATTATCCCACCCACAAAAACACACCTGCCGCAGGGGAGCGCACACGTAGGTGCACATACTCACACAAACGCTCGTGTGAGCACGCCAGCACCCTCAGGGTCGACATTCCCCTCCTCTGCACCCCAGACTAGTCCCTCTCCCAAATTCACGCTCAGCCAGACTCTGCTCCCAGACACAGCCCAGCAGGCACAGGTGCACCCCTGAAAACCAGCACCCCCACACACTGCATACACCACACACCTGCATGCACTCCAGGTGCCTCTGAAGTTGGGACTGAGAGGCGGGAAGCACCCCGAATCCCGGCCTGTGTGGCAGGCATAAGTACAAAGTGTCACATTAAAAAAAATGTCTCTTTTTCCCCTGGAGACTTCCAGATGATTCAATGACTTGGAGGACCCCAGACACTGAGTCTTCTGGGACTTGGCCGGGCTAGTCCCTGAACAATGCATAAATTGTCAGGTCCAATGAGAAGAGCACATTGTGTTCACTAAGTGCCTTTAGGAGCAGTGTCTCCGAGTCCCAAGACAATATTACTATTGTCTCCAAAGCTCAGACCTGTTGTTTTATCTTTGAGGAAGTTTATTCCTAGATAGAGATCTTCTAACACCAGCTGAAAATGGCAGCCTTGACAGGCCTTGTCACATTTATTGCTGCTGGATGAGAGTCATTTAAAAGCTGGTGAGCTTTCTCCTGGGCAAATACGGCCACTAGCCCTGGTCAGGCTCCTGCCTTTCTAAAGCACACAGACCACAGGAACCAGCCCAGTCGCTGGCAGGATCAACATGTTGTAAAGACTGGTGGGAAGGGAGAGAGTTTAAACTTTAACTTCTTCAGACATCACGGGGCCGTCACAAAAATGAATCAGAAACACACACTGAGAGCATTTTTCACAGTAACTGTGCAGATGACAGAGATAAGAAGTGTGAGTGGAGCTGGAAAGTTCGATGCTGCATCTTAGACCTGTGTGCATGGAGACAGCGCTCCAGGTGAGTCAGAGTTCATATCTCTGGTTTCCCTCTGACCTACAGAAAGAAAAATGTATCCAGACATCACTGTTGGGAGACACCCTCTGGAACACTCATCCCAGAAGCCCCCCATCCAAACCCTTCCTTTTTGCAGAAGAAGAACCACAGACTTCTGAAAAGAAAGGAGCTTTCTCACCGTGACTTGAAAATGTAGGGGCCAAACGCAGTCTTATATCCCTGGGCTTGGGCTGTCATTTTAGGGCTTCTGTTTCTAGCTTCCCCTACCAGACCTCGCTATTTCCTTCTATCATGCAATCCTGCCCCATGACCAATGGTAATTTATCATCTTTCCAACGAGAACAACTGTTGACTTGATCTCATTTTGTGCCTTAAGTTTTTAATCATCAGTTATACTGGACTGATTTGGTAGGATTTTAATGAAATCTTAAATAAATTTGGTAGGGGAACAGTTAAAAATGAATTAGACTTGTATAACAGAAGACTTTTATCCTAAAACCTGAGGACTTTTGGGACAGAGTCTTCAAGGAAGTTAAGGAAGAGGATCTTCTTTCAAATTCTCTCTGTTCCAGGTGTGGGTGGGTGAATCCTCTCAGAGACTCTACCAGGTCAGGGGGCACAGAAGCAGGGACAGAAGCATGTGTGGCTGGGCATATTCTGGGTTTGGCTGGCTTATGCCAAAGGCCAGGAATCAAAGGTCCCTTGAAGTGTTTAGACCCATCTAGAGTGGAGAGTTACAGCGTGGCTTCCAGACGTGACAAGCCAGGCTGGGATCTCCGAATAACTAATTCACCTCGTAGGAGACAAACTGTCTGTAACTACCTACAAACTAATTTACCTACTAACTTAACTACAATTTAGTCTACCCACAAGGAGAGAGAGCTGCTCAGATTCTCAGCAATCTCAAGCTCCAACCCATTTATAGGTGAGGACACTTAGATGGCGCAGTGGCCAGAATAATGGCCTTCCCAAGGTGGTCTTGTCCTAATCTCTGGAGTCCAGGAATATGGCTCCTGATATGGCAGAAAAGACTTTGCAATTGTGACTAAGACAGGGGTGCTGAGATGTGGAAGTTGTCCAAGATTATCCAGATGGCATTGTGCAATTCAAGGGTCCTTTTAAGTGGAAAGCCAGACTGGAGAGTGAGAGGCAGACAGGGAGAGGTAACATTGGAGGCCGAGAGCACAGTGACCACCGACTGTGGGTCACGGGACAAGGAATGCGGAATCCTGTGGATCCTCTAGAATCTAGAAAAGCCAAAGAAATGAATTCTCTTCTCCAGTCTCCAGGGAGGAATGCAGCCCTGCTGGCAAACTGGGCACGGGCCCAAGTCACTCATTTCTGACTTCTGGTCTCCAGAATGCTAAAATGAATTCCCATTGTTTTAAGTCACTAAAATAGTGGTAGTTTATTAGAGCAGTGATAGAGAAACAAAAGCAATAGTAGGGAACTAAAAAGTCTGGGACAAAGGCCATGTCTTCTTTCTTCTTCCTTTTGTCTGGAAAACATCTCTGTCACCCCCATTCTTGGCCTAGTTCTGCCACTCTCAAGCATTAGCTGAGGACACATGGGCGCAACGCCTCCCCTCAGCCTGGATTCCAGAATTGTCCCCAGGCTCCTGCAGCCCCCACGTGCCATGTGTCTCCTATGAGTGTCCACACTGTGGGCTGATGATCGACGTGTTTGCCCCCCAGCAGAACGTGAACTCCTTGTGGCCATCGACTGGGTGTCCCTTGTCCTCTGATCGCAGACAGGCAGCATGAGTTACTGGTTTTGTGTGAATACGCCAAAGAATAAACGAAAGTTCTTTTTTAAGCGCGAAGCATTTGAAAACTCTTTAGTATTAAAGAAACGTGGAATTCCTCTGGGGTATTATTCTTGTCTTTTTCTATTTGTTTCTCAGTCAGGCAAGTCTTGGAGATCCTTCTGGAGCCTTGAATCCAGGATGGTCACCTGTGAAGTGACACGATCCCGATGTCAGGTTCAGAGACCCCGGTGGGAGGCAGGTCCTAAGCCTTGAGCTCCTCAGGAAGGGGCTTCCTTGAGCCTGTCACTAAGCTGTCCCAGCAGCTTGGGGAAGAAGCTCCCTTCTTGGAGGTTGTGAACCAGTTTTCTGACACCCCCCAGTTCCTAGAAAAACTGGACCCCCAAAGGGAAGCTCTTTTTCTAGGGTACAGAGGAAACCAATGCCAGATTCATTTGGCAATCGTTGAGGGGTTCCAAAAATCTGTCCAGGGATAATTGCAAATCTGTCTTCATACAGTTGAAAATAAACAGGAACAAAGATGTGTCACCACCTTCCAGCTCTCAGCACCACTGGCTCGACCTAGAAGCAGGGGCTCTTCAGGGGAAGAGAGTCCTGGCTCCTATGCTTTCTGGGCGCTTCTGTGCTCCTCTTGGTATATACCGACAACTCTTGCAGTGACCGTTGGTGGCTCCTCCACTGTCTTAGACCCTGAGGAAACAACAGGACTCATTCATCCCCTCTCTTCAGACTGGAGGCTGTGGGATTGTGGATCCACCCCCCCAGAACCTTCCTGTTAACCTCTGTGGGTGTGACGCCTACCCAGCTTCTGGTATGTGGCTAACCTGCCATGGCTAGGAGGTACTCTCACTCACCACAGTCCATTGGGGCCCCTCTGGAAGCTACAGTTCTATAGTCAGCGGTGTAGGGCTTGGTTTGGTTTAGTTCTGTGTGTCCCTTTGTTGTGTTTCTTTATATTACCAAATGAATGAAATCATACAGTATTTTATCCCAATTTTGCAGATGGGGTAAATCAGGCCCAGAAAAGTGTCCAGAGTCACAGACCTCTGCAAAGCGAGAAGCAGAATTCAGTGTTTCTGATTTCCAGTCTATGGTTGTTTCCACTTTTCTAGACTGCAGATCTTGGCCCTCACATCACCCTGGGAGGTACATGCTGTGTAAATGAATAAGTCTTAGGAACTCCATGAACTCCAAATGAAGAAGTTATGAACTCCATGGGGGTTCCTGTCCTCCCACGTCACCCCTCAACAAGCTCCTGCTTCAGCCCCGCAGCTGGGGAAGTAGGTGTGTGAGTTACATTCCATGAAGTTGAATCTGCTGAGACTCGGGAAACGAACTCCGTCCACACAACACTCATTGCCCACCTCAGCATTTCTGTGTCACCAAGATTGAGGACAAGTTTGCTCAGCCGGAGATGACAAAGCCCCTGCCCTTGGCTGCTTCCTAAGAGGTGCTCTCCCAGTCACCCAGCTCTGCGACAGTCACTCCTGAGGGTGCTCAGGCTCCGTGAGTGGGGTTGGGAGGCCTTTGGACTCTGAGTTTCCTGTGCTGTGGTTTAAAACCTGTTCAGTCAGGTTCCTTTGTACTGGAATTCTGGGGTTTACGTATGGAGCCCACTGCCAGCTGTTTATTATTTTAAGACTCTTGATTGCTGCCCTTAGACGTGGGGGTGAGGTGGAGGGTGCCAGCCTACTGTCCACAGCGGCTGCCATGTCCATCTGGATGACAATGTCGCTCTGTGTACGCACAGTGGCCTCTGGGGTGGAGCTCCCGCATTCCAGAGCTCTGCTTGCCAGATGGATAGAACCAGTTCATCTCATCAGTTACTGAGACAAAGAGTCCAGGCTCCACAGTTGGGTTCCTGTCATGGTCAGGACCTTTGTGTGGGGAGACCCCAGTAATGATTTGAGATTGGGCACCCAGTACAGAGAAATGGGGCTGCTAGCTCAGTCTGGGGTTGGTAAAACACATTTCTGCCTCCCCTGGCCTTTCACAATGTATCCTTCTGGGTGCCCCACACAGTAAAAATGTCTCACTGTCCCACTGGAACATCTGTTATTGCCCAATCCAGTTCGACACTGCTTCCAGCCATGTCCCAAGAAGCCAGCACTGAGTACTTTCAATAAAACAGAGCAATGTCCTCAAGCTGTAAATGCCTCCCAAAGACAATCGGACAGAACTTCATTGTTTCAGGGAAGAAGGCGCCTCACATAGCGGTCATATTGTGGTTGCCGGGGCCCTGATGATTAATCCACAGAGAGGATGTGCAGGAGAGAGCAGCTGGCACCATTCCTGCAGAAGACGATTCTCTAACTGAACATGTGCACCAGAAACACAAGATTCCCATTGTGAAGGTTTCTTTAGCCGCCCCTGTTTTCCCAGTGGCAAGTTGGCATATAAGTAATTACCTTTTCTCTCTGCACAGGGATAGTGTACTCTGAAGGGTGAATGTTTCACATTTCAAGATATACATTGTGCTTCTTATAATCATACTTCAGAAGGCATATGTGTACTGCATTTTATGAAATTACTAAATTAGAAATAGGATGTGAACACATAGGGCATGGAGAAATTCAGATTCTGATTGGTATGTTTAAATTTGGTATAAATACCTGAATTATATTTAGGATCCTCTTATTTTTTTCTAAAGCTCTCTGGAAAGATCTTTTGAAGCCACTGCAGGGGATTCCTGCATTATGCATCAGTGTCCACCGTGACTACTGATCTGGACAGGATTTCCACTGGGGAAGCAGACTCTTGTGGAAAGGGTGTTTCTCAGTCATTGCTATAGGAAATGGGTTGAAGCCGAAAAGCATGAGTGCTGATGACAAGAATCCACAGCTCTGCCAACTTCTCTGAGTTTCTGTTCTCTCATTCAGATAACTTTGCTCTGAGGAAAAGACTATAAGATGTATATATAAGATACCCTTGATTCTCTGGCTTAGTAGAGTAACTTGTTGAGGATGGCATTATGATTTTGTGCTGCTCTGAATTTTTTTCAGTAACTTTCTGGTCACTTCAGAACCCATCATGATGACTGATAGGCACCATATTGGAGATGGAGATGGAGAATGGTGCAAGAAGTAAGTAGGCAATTTTTATGGTAATGCTTTTACTAAGAAGACATAGCATTCCTTAACATATATGGATCTAACAACAAAGTGTCAAAATATATGAGGCAAAACCTGATAGATTTGTAGGAGTGATAGCTGAACCCTTTATTATAATTTCTGGTAACTTAAAAGCCGTCTATCAGTCACTGACAGATTCATCCTACAGAAATCCAATTAAAATACAGTTGAAATGAACAGAACCATTAATCAACTGAATCTATTCACATCATATAACACAGTATCTAGCAATAGCAGAACATGTATTCTTCTCAAGTTCACATATTCACTAAGATAGATTGTACTGAGTGCCGTAAAATACATCGTCATACATTTTAAGTAGTAGAAATCATAGCAAGTAGATTCTTAGACCACAGAGAATTTAAACTAGCTATCAGTATCAGGAAAGTAGTTGGAAAACTACAAAAACAAAACTACAGATTAAAGAATTTATGGGTCAAAGAAGACATCTCAACATAAACATGTCAATCTAAGTGATAATGAGAATGATACATTAAAATTTGCAGGATGTAAGAAAGCAGTGCTTAGAGGGAAGTTCATAGTACTGAAATAAAAGGCCCACTGACTATGAAAAAGAAGAAGCAATTAGGGATTTGTTAATAGTTCAGATATCAATATGAATGAGAGAGAAATGATTAGATAGCTCATATTTCTGCTATGTATGACTGGGCCTTTGATTCAGATGTTTCACTCTCCTTATAAATATCTGCTTAAAAATCTGGGGAAACCAAGGTCAAAGGGCACTGCCTGCTGGTCTGTGTTCAGAAGCAAGCCTCTTCCAAGGCAGAATGGGGTTAGCTGTAGCTTGTTTACATAACCCACCATCACACTGGCCAGGTCTTGAAACTCAGAAGACAAAGCAGAGAAAGTTGGGTCCCTTTGTTTTGAGCTCAAGGCCTTTTAATATTATCAAATGTCTCCTTGTTCCCTGCTGAGCAACAAAGCATGCTGTCCTGAATGGAATCTTTTATATTTGGAAATTCCACAGTTCCAGTTGCCCTGACTCTCTCTGGTGCCAAATGACATCTTCAGAGACTTTGAAGTTGCATGTTTGAAGGAAGCTCAGTCCTACCCACACCTCTCACCCCGCATGCCTGTTCACAATGTCAGATGCTGGGAGAGCAGCAGAATCAGCTCTGGCAGCCAAGTGGTAGGAGCTGGAGTTAGGAGACCAGCACTGCCCACCATTCCACCTTCCACATGCTTGGAGCTGCCAAGAACAGCTTTTCCAGAAGCTCCATCTGCAAGGCACAGACAGGCTCACCTTAAAGAGATTCTACTCAAGTATCTTCTGAATCCTGGTTTTACAAAGGGTGTTCTACAAAGGGAGAGACTGGTCTTCCCTGGTCTGAATCCCACAGCCCCATTCAGGTCCTGATGGCACAGACATTTATGGAGCACATAGACTCTAACTGTTTATTTGGTATTAGATTTTATTTAATCATTATGACAAATACCATGAAGCCTCCTTCATCGCTGAGGATAGTAAAGATCAGAGGTTTTGAGGATTTGCCCACATTTTTACAGCTACTGAGTAGAGAGAAGAGATTCAAATCCATGTCTATTTAACTCCAACATGGGCACTTTCTTTTAGAACATGCTTATATTCAGATCCCTCTCCCACTGTGTTCAGTTATTAATAGTCCTTTCCCCTTAGCTACTTCCTTAAGTGAAGCCTCTTGGACAGACTCATTCTGATTTGACCTTCTCTGACAGTTTGCTTCATTCTGGTGGTGTGCATCACTTCCCTTGGCCCTCTGTGGATACTCAGAGCCCTCAGATTCTCTTAATTTCTACCTCAGTCTCCCAAGTACATGTGTCTGAGATCCTTCATTCTTGTTACCAAGCCACAAAGGACATTTAGCAAAGGACATCCCATATACACACTGTCTAAACTCAGAAGGGATTTAAGGCCAGCTCAGAGGAAGGCTGTCATAGTGGAGGGCCAGGTCTGATGATATTCTGTGATCCTGGCCTCTAGCATAGCATTGAGCCCGTGCATGGATAAATGGGTCAGTGGGGCATTAAGACATTAGCCTACTGTGGAAGAGCATTTGAGAATATCAGACATTTCCCTTTTCATCTAGGAAGTCATAAAACCTCAGATACCTATACACAATGTCAAGATCTTATTATGTTCTTATCACTTATAATTTAATTCAGTATTTACTGAGCATCAACTTCCTATTAGGTTATGATGAGGACATAGCAAATTAGACATTAGACCCTGTCTTCAAAGAGCCTGAGGTAGGAGGCAGACGTGATTTTCAATCAAGAGGAAGAGAGAAGGGAATTGATACCCATCCCATCTTGAGAGACATACATGAGAAGATTTCCTGGATGACATGAGCAAGATTTGCTACTTGAATGATGTAATAAGGAGTAAAACTTAGCATTTTTAAAAAAAGTAAGTAAAGGCATTTAAAATAAAAGAGAAGGAAGTAAAGACATTCAAAAGAAAAGATCCCTGTTTCTCTCCTCTCCTACCGACACGTATAAGAGCAGGTGTGCGGGTTGTTTCGTACCAAGCTATTCTCTAGTTCTTGGCAGATAGTGATTGGGTGTCCGGTGACTTGACTTAACTCTGACATTAACTGTCCAGAACTAGTTCAGACCCTTATAGGTTAAGGGCACAGCCCCACAAGTCTGCCTTTTCTTTCGGATGCCAATCACAAGACCCAGCTTTTCGCCAATACTTTGGTTATAAAATGGGTTCCCGCAACCTCTCTCCAGGTTGGATAATTTGCTAGAACAGGTCAAAGAATTTGCAACAATTTACTTACTAGATCATCAGTTTATTATAAAACACAACTTAGTAAGAGTCAGGTATATAGAAGAGATGCAGTGAGTACTGTGGAGAGGGGCACGAGGCAGGCACATCCTCTCTGCCTGAGCACCATCCCAGAACCTCAACATGATCACTAACCCAGAAGCTTCAGACTCCAATGTTAGTTTTTTTATGGAGGTTTTATCACTTCGGCGTGATTGATTAAATCATTGGCAACTGGTGATGGAACTCAATCTCCAGGTCCTCTCCCCTGCCCGAGGAGGCTGGCGGGGGTGGATGTTATAACCCTCCTATCACATGGTTGGTTCCTTCTGAATATTACCCCTCCATCCTAGGGGCTTTCCCCAAATCATCTCATTAGTACAAACTCAGGTGTGGTTGAACCCTTTTTATTATGAAAAACTAAAGACACTCTTCTCACCCCCCACCATTCAGGAAATTCCAAGGTTTTGGGCAGCTCTGTGTCAGGAACTGGGAAAGTAACTAAATAGATAGCTTGTACTTTATCACAACATCATTGTATTCCACGTGGAGGGAAGAGAACAACCAAAACTGAACAGGCGTGAACAAATAAGCATTTGATGTGGTTATAACAAAGAACTTTTGAGAAGGAGGTGAGAATGAGCTTGAACAATTAGAAGCAGTCTCCCTATGTTAATGAGTTTGCAACTGCATGAATAATAACTGCACTTCCTAAGTATAGAATGCCCCTATGGGCAGTTACTGCTCTAAGTGCTTTACTGAATGCCTCATTAAATCTTTGCCACCACTCTTTAAGTGAGTACTCTTATTACGGCCACCTGATACATGGGAACCGAGGCCCAAGACCACACAGATGGTCCATGTGAGGGCTGGGATTCTAAGCCAGACAGTCTCTAAATCACCACACCCCTCCGCCAGAAACAAGATGGAACCACCTCTTTGGAGACTGAGGCTGCCCTGTCTGAGCACAAGCAGCTCATGGATGTAAAGAACAAAGTAGAACCTCCAGCCAGACTCACAGCAACTCCAGCTCCGCATGACAGCACCAGGATGGCAAGAGCCGCGGTGCTGGCCGCAATGGCGTGCTGTATGGGTTCAGATTTTGTGTGTGTAACATGCAAGAGACATTGATTCTAGTGGAAACAGAGACTACATGGAAAATGACATCACTGGCTAAGGGCTGAGGTTGAAATGCTTGTTCAATCTTGGCCACACCAGCCCTCTCCTCTCTGGCAGCTTCTGTGGCCACGTGGCCCCATCCCAAGGTTGCTGTAGAGTACCACTGTGCACAGGCTGGTAGCTCCTGGCAGGCCTGTGCCTCTGCTTTGCTCCATGAAGGAACTCACCCATTTCAGTAGCAATCTGCAGGATTACGCATGGAGACCAAGGGAGAGATATTTATAATGTGTGACCGTGTTTCCCTGCTATGAAAAAAAAAAAACTGGAAGAAAATGGTGTGATTCATTGAAAAGTTTCACTGAAAGACGCAAATAAGCACATGGTTTGGGGCAGTTCTACATTAGTACAGTAATGTATTTTTCTCCCAGAAAACTCAGCTATAGCTTCTTTCCTCTACCAGCCCCATGAAGTAGGCAAACAGTCTTTTCTATTTTGGCATATGAGAAATCTAAAGCTCAGAAAGTGAGGAAGAGGTAGAGCCAAGCTTTCCAACTCCTATCTTTTGGACTTTTGGTTCGGTGTTTTTTAATCTTCATGGGTGCCGCTTTTCCCTGTCCCCTGAATTCAGGTCAAGTACTTTCTCTTCTACTGGATACTAACTTACTTATTAGTAAGGATGATACTCTGTCTGTAGACACCAGTTCAGGGTTTTTTTTTGTTTGTGGGTAGCAATTTTGATTGGTCCATGACCATGTCTTGTTAAATATTTTGATCATTGTTTATGTTTTATGTTTATTTTTTCTAGTATATCACTTCCAAAGGGATTTACGAGCATTTTTAAAAACATTGTAAGCCAATACGATAGCATCTAGTAAAAGTAGATAAAGAAGCAAAAGGAAAGAAAGATAAATTTGGGCATTTATTAGATCCACACAAAGTATAAGTCATAGTCTGAAAGACTTGCTAGAGGTGAGCTGTTTGTTGGATTCTAGATCCACCAGGAGCCCATGTAGAAGAAAAGCTGCCTGGTGCACTGACGTGATACAGTGTGTCTTCAAGAAAACCCAAAACAAGCACATCTGATACAAAATCACCTTCATGAGATCCTTCAAAATGAGAACGCTATCATTTAATTATTATTCCCATAACATCTATAAAATCCTGAGCATGTAAGTAGTTTCAAAGGGTCATTTCCATGGGCTGTTTAAATCAAGAGACCCACGCCCAGATGCTATGTAGCCTTCAGTTGTTTATGGACATCTGAGGACACTGCCTTTCTCCCTAGTTGGAAAATACTTTCTCTGATGTGTGGCTCTGGATTCAGTGACCAAAAATAATAACCAATAAACTATAGAAATAAGAGCTAAACTACAGCTGAAGGGATGGGAACACAAGGACTAAGAACTTTCTACCTGGTTGAGCTCCTTCTCCTTAATGATGTGACTTTCTCCTCAACACAAGGAAAGGCAGCATTTTCACTGCCCTCTGATGTAACAGGTAGGCAATCTTACAATCATTTCAGAATTCCTGTCCACTGCAGACAGACCATAGTCAGTGCGATTTTTATGCCCATTCATTTTGTCACTCATTCGTTTGTTCTTTGTCATAAGTATGCCAAATGCAACAATGTACCTGGCCCTGTGGACACAGAGATGAATAAAACACTGTGCTACCCTGGAAGAGTGTATGGAGAAAGGGGGAGACCAAAGTGTAGACAATACTGCCAGCACAGCAGGGAAGCATGGTCACAGAAGTAGTGCCCAGCGGAGCGGGCAAAGGTGAAAGAGCATTATTGTTGCCCCAGTGTCGAGGGATGGGTTCCTAGTGGTGTTCATGCTTCTTCCAGTCCTAATATAATTCTTTCAAGGATGTCAGAGTGAAAGGAGATTACTGATGAAGAAAAAAGCATATTAATG
The DNA here is from genome assembly GCA_004024925.1 of Scalopus aquaticus. NCBI lineage: Eukaryota > Metazoa > Chordata > Mammalia > Eulipotyphla > Talpidae > Scalopus > Scalopus aquaticus. The sequence goes on along the minus strand of PVIJ01004239.1, from coordinate 97,515 downwards.
GCAGAGCAGTCAACAAGAGTGGAAAATCTGTTTGGGCAACAGCAAATTTAAGGGACACAGAGCAGACCTGATCAGATGACCTCATCCACAAGCCAAATAATAATGCACAACTCTGGTCACTACATAAGAAAAGGAGAAAAATGCCCCAAGCACGTGCCTTCTTTAAATTTTCAGAGGGGGGCAGGGTTTGGACAGGGCCTTCCTTTGTTTGCCTTCATTAGGCTCTGAAGAGGGGAATAGAGGGACGGAATGGACTGGAAATTTTCTGGGTGCATCCAGGGCTGTCTGATGGTCATGCCTCAAAGACCTGAGTTAGGGTCAGCCCCTTTCCCCTTGAAATGACACTTTTCTCTCAGCATCAGTAGCACATGGTATTCCATCTTTCATGACCTACTACTCTTCCTCTTGGTGAAAAGTGCTGGGCTTGGACTTCATGTGCTGGTCTTGCTTAAACTCCATTCTGTGTGATCAGCGTGCAGCTCCCGTGGCCGAGAAAGAGTGTGTTGCCTTTAACTTAGTTGGAAAGGCACGAATAGCAAAGCCAGAGATTTGCAAACATCATACCTTGAGTTAATTTTAATTTTAATATTTTTTTTTAGCAGAGAGGGTACATTGCCAGAAGAATGAGTTTAATGGAGTTGTCAGGTACCAGGTAAGAGCTTTGCTTTGTGATTCTATGAACTATCCTCAAAGTGGGGGAGAAATCAGCCTTCAGAGATTCTTACAAGTGGTGTGTACTATTGAAGTTGAGTTGGTTAAACAATTAAAAATCCCTATTAGAAGTGAACCTTTGATGATTTAGGAATCCATATGTTAAATTTCAGCAGGATCAATGGACTCCCTTTCCAAGTCAGGGAACAAGTTGAATGGTGTTGAGAATTTTAAAAGTCCAAACAAACAAATAGATTATGAATGTTCTAGTAACACAACAAATAGGCAAAATGTACCCATTCAAATTCTCTGTAGAATTTTGGAGCCAAGTCTTCTTCATTTTTATTAGAAGCTAATTTTTCAGTGAAAAAAGGAAAAGGTGAAATCTTTGTCTTCACTTCACACTCAGAGGTCTATGCTTCCCCCTCTGGTTTACTGACCAGTCAGTCAAGCCAGTTGGTCGACCTACTGTTGAATCTTCCTCACTGGCCCACGTGGGCCAGGGCCAACAGGTCTCTGCCACAACTACATTCATTAGCCAGCTCGCCTTAAAGCAATAGTAACCTTCTCTCATTCTACTTAAAGTGACACTCTCTCATGCATGGTAAATGATTTTACACTGCACAAAATGTGCTGACGCATTCATACTGTGGCCGGTCACAAGCCACACAGGAATAGGGCTTTACTCTTAAAGAACAGTGTGTGCCTGCCCTGGGTCTTTGTTGCTCACTTTCAACAATCTTTGCCAGCTCAACATTCTCTAAGAAAGTGTAAATCCCGCCACGGGAAAACGAGGTGTGGAATATGTGCCTTGGTTGATGACATCACCTCTGGTTAGGGCTGGAAATTGTGTTAGACTCTGCGAACAGATACTGGCTCCTGAGGTGCCAGATTTTATAGCCGTATATTCTGAGCTTGAAAATTCATCATTTGCGGAATGGAGAATATCCCTTCTGCTTCGCTAAGAGTCAGATGAGCATCTTAAGGGAGTACCCTGGTCCAGAAGGCCAATGAATAGAAGATTTTACACCTGAAACTGCTACTGATTTGGGCCAAATGCTTGTGATTGGTTTATTCTAGGTCTCACTGATGCACTTCTGATAAGCCAGCTAATGAGTGCCTGAGCAATCTCATACTTGAGAGGGTCTACCTTTATTCAGAGACTTCAGGACCCTCAAGAAGGTCTTTAAACTGATGAATTCTGGAAATTCTATCATATAAGACAATCTCTACAGCTCGTTGCAATTCCCTGGGAAGGAACCCCTACCGATGATCGCTTCAGTGCAGTAATTATCAACCTGGGAGAAAGTGTCCTTAAGAGGACATTTGTCAAAGTCTGAAGACAGTCTTAGTTGTTACAACCGGAGAGCGAAGCCACCGCTGGCGTGTAGTGAGTGAAGTCAGGGAGTTGCCAAGCATCTACAGCACAGAGAAGGGCCCTCCACAGCACAGCGTCATCTGGCCCCAAACGTCTCTGACGCCAAGGAGGAGAAACGCTGTCTTAGCAAAGAGGGAAGCAGCATGGGGAATTTGATCCCTCCTGTGGGCCAAATTAGGACGCCATAATAAGGAGGATGCATAATGGAAAACACCTTGCCTTTCTGCTGAGGATTAGCTCTGAGCCAATGCTGGAGAAGCATGGTCTTCAGGATGCTTTTTGTTAAAAGCTCAGAGAGACTGGAATGAAACAAAGACTCAGACTGCCCCGGCCTTTCTCAGAGCTGGGGAGGGGGGAGGGTTCCCAGCATGAAAAGAGGAAGTTTCCCTAGAGAACAAAGAATGCAAATCCCAGGTGAATGGCCTGCAGCAACCCCAGAGCGGCAGACAGATTCCACATTCAACTGCTTCTCCTAACCAGTGAGGTTTTCTGTCTTTGCAGCGAATACAATGATCAGTACTTTGCAGTGAGAGGGCACAGGAGATTCCAAGCCAGCACAAAGCAGTTGGCACCTCTCCTTCTGGGTTTTGTGGTGGATGCAGTCATGCTCTCAGACCTTCACAGACAGGCCTCTCAAATTGACAACGGAGGCTGCATGGAGGGCAGCCATCTTCCCCAGGCAAACTCACCCAAAGGGGTGCATATTCAATACTTTTCAACACAGGCTAGACATGACAGTTGTTTATTAGACTATGATTAAAAAAAAAAAAAATGAGAGCAAGCTGTGGGAAGCAGGTTGTGACATTGTTGAAAGGTTTGTGTCTTGTGTTGCCGGCTTGCTGTTCCCATCAGCCAATGGCACGTGCTCCCTGCCCAGATATTTCCGCTTGCATCCATCCCTACTACCCCTGCAAATCCTATCAGCGACCCATCAACTTCTCTAACTAGACCTTGCCTTCACTCGCTTTTGCACCATTTGCTCATAAAGAAACGGTCCGGATTTCTTTGGTGTTCTCTTTGCTAGATGAAGTCACGTGGTAACCACAAGGAGACTTTGTGCTGGTGCCTCTGCCTGGTGTTAATGCTGCCTGGCGGGGGTAAGGCGAGTCGCCTTAGCCAAACTTCTAAGAGGTGGGAGAGGCCAAGTGTCTGATTGCCAATTAAGCAGCAAGGTGGAAAATCTTTGCCTTTCTTTGGCTCAGGTGAACTGGTTGGGGGGAAATATTAAAACTAAACAGGCCAGAAGAAAGGTTTCATTTTTTAATGGACTTGAGCAGCGCGAGTTGTGCTCCCGTGAATGTCTCGCTGGGTAACCCCCATCATATCCTTTACACACATGGGTGCAAGCACACACACACCACAAAAGCACTCCCAGAATAGTCTCTGGCTCAATTGCTGAAGCTCCTATTGGGGCAGATCTGCCTACCAGCCAAAGTCAGTCCACACCCCAAGTTAACAGAGCAGCCTCCACCCCTACAACCCTATTAAAGCAGTTGACCTAATTTCAAAGGTTCAGAATGAGCTATGGAACATACATCACCAGGAAAGATCATAATCATACATTTGTGTCATATGCCAAGTGTTACAGATAATAGGTACCTGCGTTATCTTGTTTGATCTTGACAACATCCTTTATTCTCTCATCCATTAATAGCCTGCTGTGTGTTGGGCACTGGGCTTGTGAGATTCATTGGGAGGAGAGTTTTAAGTCACTTGAGCAGGTTCTCAAAACTTAGTGTCACAAGCTAAGCATAAACCCACGCATCTGGTCGGCTGTCAGGGTCTTTTGCAATGAGCTACGTGTTAACCTTTCCACTCCTCTTGGTCATTGGCATTTGACTCATGGAAGGTCAGTAAGGAGGCCTCCGATTCAATGACAAGCTGGTCATGTCTTTCGTTTATAACAATTATGTCTCCCACAGGGAAAAGTGGACTGGTCCACCCTTTGGCATAGCTGGACTGTCTTGGATTAGGAAGTCCCTTATTTTCACACAGGGCCAGGTCACAGCCTAGTGACAGTCCTTCAGGTTTCTCCCAGTGAGTGTTTTCTTCACAGCTACTGCTTGTGGTTCTCAGCATTTCAAAGCTAAGTGTAAGAAGAGCGAGTTGATGATTTTACTGTGTTTTACAGATGACCAAATTGTGTCATAGGGACATAAAATGACTTGCTTAAAACCACATGCCACATTCCATTGCTTAACAGGCAGATTGGGGGGGGGGCGTGGGCATGCATTTGTTACATGCAGGGTTTGCAAAAAAGGAGCTGCTGTTTTATTTTTATTTTATTTGTTTAAGGAAAATTGAATGCATCACAAAAATGTAGACACGTTGGCTCTGTAATCCTTTGAATTTATTTGGACTTGCTAGTTGAAGGCCATGCTGACTCCAGTTTGCTCCATTCACATACACACATCACCCTTTGTCCAAAGAACTGACGTTTCCTCTGAAGCCAAACTAAAGGTCCATTGACTGGAAAGCTTGGGCCAAGTTCTACACTCTGACTCCTAGGCTTTCGGCTCAGCAGTTAACAGATGTTAACTCTCTCTCCTCTTCCCTCTATCGCTCATTCATTCATTCATTCACTCATCTGTTAATTTGTTCGTTAATTTTTTCATGAGTATTCTATGAGTATTTATTGAATGCATGTGTGTCGAGTACAATAGCAGTCCCTTAGGGATTCATCAGTAAGCAAATAACCCGATGCTTAGGTATGGGGTGTGTGTGTGTGTGTGTGCGCGCGCGCGCGCGTGTGTGTGTGTGCATTGGCGGGAGGGCAGGGGAGGTCATGACTGCATATGTATGGACATCAGCTATATTATTATATAATTCAAATACAAAAATTCTCATTTGTGATGCCTCTTAGATGAAGGTGTAAGAGAAAAGTCTTTTCTAAGGATATCATTGGTTCCAACCCACTTTCAACTTCCCCATAATCTGCCCTTCATGTACTGTAGCCTGGAATGACTTTTACTTTCAGACTCACCTCTTGTGTCTTTTAACTTGGATATATCAACGTGGGCTACACATGTGTTTCTCTTGCTACTGGAACCATAACATAGATTAAACCAACCCCCTGCATTATAAATGAGAAAACTTTATATTTTCCTATGGCCTGCACATTCCAACAAACAGGCTTTGAACGCCCTGCCCAGGTGCCCAGGTGAACCATGGTAAAAAGGTTGGTCTCTGCCACAAGTTCCCCTCAAGACTGTGACTGGGGACAATGATGCGTGGGAGTCAGATTCCCCTCATGCCTTTTCCTGTGGAATCCACACTGACTCCCACAAAGGTTCTTCTCCAGGTCCTCTCCCTCTCCCACAGCCTCCTCTCTCCCCACCCTACCTGCATGCTTGAGCCCCAGCCTCAAGTTTACCCCAAGTGGCTCTCTCATGGAATGGCTGGCATTGCCTCCTAGACCTGGAGTATAATAAGCTTTGTTTCCTGCACCTCTCCCATGCTCCCTCTTGCAGTTGTACTGACCATCTCTGAAAGAATGTGAAACGCCCAAGTAGCAGATATCTCTCACTTTTCTCCTACCGAGAGATGAACACACACACACATTTTAAAGCAAACAAAAAACCATCCTGCAAAACACAAAAAGTCAACCCGGGAGCTCTGTGGAGAGTGACTCGCTGACGACACTCCCGTCAGCTGTGTGGTCTGTGGGGTTTGGTGTGAGCTCGCCAGGGAGCCCCACACTTCACACCAGTTCTCCAGGTGGCCCCAGCGCCCCTTGGTGCTGGTGTTCTCTGTAGACTCGGCCATTGTGGGTATTTCCAGTTGCTCCATCCAGGGGGACAGAGGAGCCGTCACCATGTCCATCATTTCACCATGTCCTCTTCCATCTAGCTCCAGGCAGACAGTGGGGACAATTCTGGGGACAAGTCCAAGCTGGTTGGGCCTTTGACTTCTGTGTCCAATGCTTTTCCAACAATTTGATTTCAGTCCTTTTTTCAATCTGGTTTAGCACCACCTGTTTGCATCCTTTCAACATTGCTCTCTCCTGACTGCTCTCCTGGGATCTTTGGGCACCAGCTAGTTCATGAAACTCATGCACCTTCCATTTATTAAGAATAATGAGGGCTCCCCTGGTGGCGCAGCCTTTAGGCTCTGCGCTGTGGAGCTGTCGGCAGCAGCCATGTGAGTTCGACACCCAGCTGGGGAGATTTCCACATGGCGTGGCAGACCTCTCCTGCCTCGCCTGCTGCTCCCCTCAGCAGTGTATTTCGGTCGATCTAACTGTTCTGCTCCCCACTCTGTCTCTGGTGAACCCTCTCGCCGCCCCATGCCTCTGGCCTGTACCCCAGCTTGTATGCATAAATAAATCTTAAAAAAAAAAGAATAATGATGTCTGACATGTGGAGAGTTTTGCACACGTTATCTCTACATAATCAACGAAATAACGCTGTAAGGTAGGCATTCGTCTAACACATGTTTTGATTAAAGGGAAACTAGGAAGCAAGAAAGTGAGCCTTCAGCTGAAGTAGGTTCTAGACTCTTCTGTATCAATGTCTGGTAGGGCTTCTACTGAGTTGCAAGAAAGATGGGAGAGGCAGGCAAAGCTGCTGGGCCCCTGGGGACAGAGTCCAAAGCCTGCTGTACTTCTTTTTAAGTTATGTACTCTGCTTTCAGAGCTTCGGGTTTTTCTTTTCTCTAAAAAATATATGTATAAATATATTTGTATACCTATCCATCCCTATTTACGGAATAAACTGACTATACATTACACTATTGCTTACAAAAACATTTTTTTCTTGGTTTAAGAGTTTCAGGAATTGGATAATGTTCCTAAAGTTATACCCGTACAAGGCAAGACCCTACATCTGACTGTGCCCTAAACTTCTCTTTCTACTACACCGGTTCACTTTAAGTCATACAAGATGCATCTCAATACAAACTATGCTTGTGTCCCTGCTTAAATCCCCATGACAGAAAACCAAACAAACAGAATTTACAACATGACATTTGCTTTTGTCATGCACCAGACAAATACTGGTGAGAGCCACTGCAGGGCATGGTGGTATGTCAGTGGACATGGCCAGTCTCTGCGGCTGGAGCAACGAGAGGGAATGAACGGCATGCCCCTCCGACTTCCATTCTTGCAAGGCCCCCAAGATCTGCCCATGGTGGGGCGACGAAGCAGAGGCCACCAGGACCAAGCCAGTCCTCGGCTGTCACCCTCCTGCTGTGAGACTTTCCCTCTCTCTACCTCCATTTCCTGATTGCTGGGGGCCTTTCCAGCTCTTTCACTCAATCTCATTAAGAAATATTGGATTTATTTTCTATATCAACATTTAAGTACTTACACAGTGAGCCCTAGGAATGTTTTCCTGGAAAGACTTTGCATGGATTTTTCCACTGCCTGTTGCCCTCTCTAGCACTTGGGAAGCTGTTATTTTTTTCTTCCTGGTTGCATTTGCCACTTACTCCACTGAAAATAGGAGTTAAGATTTTCGATGGCTGCTTACCACATAAAATATCCCTATTACATTTTCTTAGAGTAAAAGTTCACTTGACTAGATTAGCAGAGCTAATGTAAATATGAAGTCATGCCATGGTTGCCTGCAGAAGGTGATTTTCACTTTCCATTTTGACTTGGGGCTCAGTGCATCGAGGTGTCTGTGACACTCTCCTCTGTGTCACATTTGTGAGCGGGACGATGTTGTAATGCGCCCATAATGGCGACTATTGTGTTAATGGAGGCTGATGCCAGCGTGCACCGACACGTGTATTTAGTCAGGTGGAAGCATTCCCGACTGGTAATGTTCCCTGTGTGGTTAAAGAGCTCACACATAGAAATGAACAGGAGGATTCGATTCTCATTCTAGGCCCTGCCTCTACCCTTGCGTGGATACTTGACGTTGTTCTCGGACGTCTAACGCCATTTTATTTTTCTTTAACATCTAAAGTCCATTTTCACTCTTAGGAATAGAATACAAAAGCATCCTCACTAAGTGGTTCAGTGAAGAGGATTCCAGTTCAGTCTTTCACAAGTCCTAGGAGCAAGGGAAGCTAAGGAGCCTCAGATGAGGGGTAGCAAGTCACGAGCACATGAAATTGAACAATAGAGGAAAGTGGTATAATTGCCAGGATAAGCCAGGTGTTTAACATTCCTCCTCTCACTCACCTGTATAAGCAAAACCAAAAAGATCAAGGGGTCAACAAAATCTTTTTTCTCCTCACCATTCATCCCTTTGTGTATGACAGAAACCACTTTTCAATTCTGTCATCTATCAAGAAACGGAAAACCTCCTAATTTTGCTTTCTTCCAAATCATCCAAATAAAACTTCTCAGTGAAAGTACATGAAAGCAATGAAGTGCTTTGCAAAGTGATGGAATCATGTAACACAGAGTCTACTCAGGGGATAGCCAGAGCTCACAGACCATCTCCGACTCCGGGTCAGATGTCTATGGAACCTCTCCTGGGTGACAGACCTTGTCTACTGTCCTCTGGAGTTGGCATCACCAAATACTGTCTTTGCTGTCACGGCCCTGCCTAAAGCTCCCTTCCCAGACAGCCTGTCCCCATGGACCACATATCAAGAACTTTCTCAGCATATTATGGGACCAGACCTTGAATATTAAGAACATAATAATCCTGATAATCAGTTATGCACATGAGGAAGCAGAAATGTCCCTGACACCCCTAAATGCCCATCTCTGAAGGGCCCTGTCCATGCTGGCTGACAGGCAGCCAGTCTCCCGCTGAGTTTTCCTCTCCCCAGGAGAGTTCCTTCATCCCTGCTGCTTCTGACTCCATCTTCCACAGGCTCACAAGTGGGCGCCATCTCTAGCACTTCTGGAACCCACAGGCCATGTTTGTATTTTGCATCATGAAGGGGGTAGATGTTTTGTTTCTTCTCACTCTGTCATTCCCAGCCATGTACCAGGGAGAAGCTGCCAGCCCAGACTTGGCCAACCTTAAGGGAAGTCAGCGAGAGGGGATTTCATTATCAGGGGAGGTGAGGAAGAGACAGAATCCTGCTATAAATTCTTTGGCTATTGGAAGGTAACTTGACCAAGATAGCCCATGCAGCTGGGAAAAGAATCAGGGGGCCAAAAGGAAGATTGGTCTTAATTACTTAACGTGTGCCTGAGTTACTAAGAGTTTTTTTTTTTTTTTGCATCCATTCTCCTTGTTACAAGTTTGTGCCCACATCACTGAGAATGTTTTAGGAGAGGACAAGCCAAGAATGATTTTTATGTTGGTAGGTGAAAGAACTTCCAATAGTTCCTTCCAATGAGAATTCTGTGGAAATGAATAGGTTACCAAAAAAGCAGAGATGACATCCACACTGCAAGAGTTCAATCAAAGCTAAATGACCAGTTGGCAAAGGTGTTCGTAAAATCTCATTGAGGTCAAGGCTGGTGGGGTAGAAGTTGAATCAGATATTTTAAGAAGTTGCTTGTAATGCACAGATATGTAGATTCAATCAATCTGTGTTCTCCCTTAAGAGCACACACATGAGTCACATGCAGAAACATTCCCTGGAATTCTAAAATAACAAGATCCATAAAGATTATACCACACCCAGAAGAGCACAGGACAATGAGAGGTGCTCCAGAGGTATTTGCTTAGAGGCGAGTAGCTGGCTTATTTGTTAGAAGAGCAGTTAACTGCTAGGGGAAAGGAGACATCTCAATGGGAGGAGAAGGGGCAGGAAAGAATACGGGAGAACATAATCAGAAGGCAAGTCTTACCTTTTGGCCTCATTAAAACCCCGTGCTGTGGGCCCCAGGAATCTAGTTCTGGAGCAAGTCCATAAAGCAAGTCTTCAGAAAGTTTGCACAAAAGAGTCTTAAGTAAGCTTGTAAATGTGACACCAAGCAAATACTTGGCTAAATTCAGCCAAGTCGTAAAAGGAGTTGCTGGGGCCACGCCGCAGCGTTACCTGTGCTGGCAGACGCTGGGTGCAGGCGTCCCCGATCCTAATGAGGGACCAGGAAAGTGACAGCGATTTCAAGTTTTATTTACTTTTGGTCCTAAGCCAGGTCTTTCTGGTCTCTGGACCCTTGTCATAAAGGGGAACCGATATAAAGTAGGACAAGACCAAAGAAAACATGTGAACTTTTTATTGTAGAAATATGAACTTTTTATGGTTGAATCAGGCCCTCTGTGACCCAGTACTGCTGGGCACTGAGAAACTGCTCTAGATCATAGGCTGTTTTTGGATTTATCCTGGCTGCATTCTTTCCTCAATTATTTTGTTTTTAATTGAATTACTAGAATCTTCTAGTCAGGCCCTCATTAGGAATATACACAGCCAGGCAAAGCTGAGTTGGGAGGATCCACTGGCCTGAAAAATATAACCAAGGGCGTGTTTGTTACCTGGGGGTGCCATACCAAATGCCACAAACTGAGTGGTTTCAACAGAAATTGATCATCTAACAGGTCTGGAAGTTGGAAGTCTGAGGTCAAGGTGTCCGCAGGCTTGATGCCCTTGGAGGCTGAGAAGGAGATTCTGTTCTCGCTGATCTCTGGGGGCTTGCTGCCGACCTCTGCCCTTTTCTCATTCACAGATGCGTCACCTGGTCTTTGACTGCAGCCTCCCTAAATGTGTCCAGGTTTCTCTTCCTTATCAGGACACTGTCACATCGGATTAAGCATCAGAATGACCTTATTTTAACGTGTTTATTTCTGTCAAAACAATTATTTCCAAATAAGGTCACAATTTGTGGTCCTGGAGATGATCACTTTATACATATATGGAAATACATATATATTTATAAATATATATTCATATATAAAAATATATATTTATAATATATATTTATATATTAAAATATACACATATAAAATATATTTATGTATAAATATATATAAATATATAAATATAAAATATATAAATATAAAAATATAAATATAAATACATAAATTTATAAATAAATAAATAAATAAATAAATAAATATATATTCTAGTCAGGCCCTCATTACAAATACACATAGCCAGGCAAAACTGAGTATATAAATGTGTGGCCTTGGCGAGTAAAATTCAACTGATAACCTCAACTCCAGAGCAGCAGGGAAGGGGGCTGCTGTAAATTCCATTTTCTTCAAACACCCAAGAAAAAAAGATTCTGCAAAGCCAGTGAGGACTGTGGTTCCAGAATTTCAGAAATCCCCCTTTACATAATCTTTACTCTGCACATGGGTCTTTGCCCCTTGTATAAACATTGAGAAATTGAGTTTATAGTTAAGTGACAAGAAAAACGCACGCCTGCTTCCTCCTCTCTGATATCAGCATCATGAAATTCACCACATTTCACTTCTGACCTGGGTCGCCAGTCTCAGATGTGATCCTTGGTCTTGGTCCCTTCATTAATGTCTCCTTCTTTGGCCACAGTTTTCAGTCTATTTCTCTCCTTCCTCACATGGTCTTCTCTCTAACCAGCTGTCTCACAATCTTTCTGGAGAAATCTAGGATGTACTTGGAGCAGCAAAAAAAGACGAACTCCCAGGTCACTGCTGCCTCTCTGTCCTGACTCCTGAAGCCATCGCTTGTCACCACCTGCTCACTGCACGATCGCATCAGACTCACCTGCAGCTCCCAGCTCCCTGCTTGCCAGAACTTTCGAATACAGGTTGAACTCTGTTGACAGAATGGAACCGTTCCCTCCCTTGAGTCAGATTTCTGTTTGACAGGAAATTCATATTTAACAATCCAATTGCACGAAATAACAAAGCATCTCCTTTGTATGAACAACTAAGAAGTGGCAGAAAGTCCCGTTTGTGCGTCCATGGTCTTTAGGGAAGACAGTGCTCATTCTCTGATACTCCATTGTCAAATCCATACCACTGCTGCTAAACTACTAACTCATTCTGCAGGGTTCATTTCTGTTCCTTTTGTATCATGAAGGGATTTTAGAATAAAATGTTTGAATAAAATTGTTCATGTGTGACTACCTCACTGAACATGAGAAGCTGGGATATACCTCAAAAATCTTACTTGGTTTGATATTCTTTGAGCCGTGACACAGGGTTGTGAGTTTCGGTCACAGTGCTTCAGTTTTATAAGCAGTAATAAAATACAGAAGATTCAGTCTCTATTTGTGTTTGCTCTGGGCTATAGACTAACTCGTCCATATAAGCTGTCAGATCAGATCCTCAGCTATGCCTGTTCCCTTCTCAGTTGATCCATAAAAAGTTCCTAATGTATGTATTTTTCAGTTCCAGAAGAACTTTTCGTTTCTAAATGACTTACTTTTATAATATTCTTTATTTTAAACGTTCTCTTTGAACACTTTCATCTTTCCAGTATCAACAGAAGTGGTCTCTTTTAAATGCACACCCTTCTCTCCGAGAACCCTTAGCTGTGTAGTTATCTCGTTTCGCCTGTTTGTGCTTTTCTGTAGCTTCAGCAAAGTTGCCTGTCATGTAAGGGTCCATGGAATAGAGGGGAGTGAGAAAGAGCCTCTCTGCAGTCAGGCTCAGCCAAACAGTCGTGCCTGAGTGGGACCAGTAAGACCTGCTCCCTCCTGGGGAGTTAACTGGCACCCTAGGACTTCTGCCATCTTTCTACTGTGCAAAGAAGAGGGGGAGCAAGGGAATCAGGAAATCATGCTCTTGTTACCATCATTTTAATCTCTGGCCAGATTTTGATGAGTTTCAGGAAGACAAAGATCAGAGGGCATCAAAAGCATTTTACATCTTGTCAAAGTAAAGTTCATTGAAAACATGCCCGGTTAGTTCAGCATCAGGGTGTCTATCAACATGCTTTCTTATGTCAACAAATTAGAAAATGGATGAACATGATTATATCTACTGGTACGAAAAGTCATTTGATAAAATGTGGGGGCTGTGATTCCTAATAAGAACTTCATATGGGTTAAACATATCAAACATTGAAACACTACTATTTTTTTCCATAAAATTAATAGCAAGACAGAAATGCCAGCTACATCCGCCACAAGATATCAGATGTCCAAATAAAAACTTGAAAATTAATATTCATGCAATGTTATTTATAATAGCCCAAAGTGCAGACATCCCAAATGACTTTTTTAAAGATTTATTTATGCATACAAGCTGGGGTACAGGCCAGAGGCGTGGGGTGGTGAGAGGGTTCACCAGAGACAGTGGGGAGCAAAACAGGCAGATTGATGGAAATACACTGCTAGGGGGAGCAGCGGGCAAGGCAGGAGAGGTCTGTCGCGCCATGTGGGAATCTCCTGGCCGGGAGTTGAACTCGTGTTGCTGCTGCTGACAGCTCCACAGTCCAGCGCTTAACCGCTGCACCACCAGGGAGGACCCCAAATGTTTTTAACTGATGGACAGACAAACAGAATATTGTAGACCCACAGAACTAGAATATCACTCAGTCTTAAAAACCAGAGTAAATACTAGAATAGAGTTGACTTGAACAAGTTGTAAGAATCCAGTCACAAAAGGTCATGCATTATATGAGTTAATTTCAATGAAATGTCCAGAACAGACAAATCCATAGATATAGACTTTATACTAGTGGTCAAGAGGGACTGGAAAATTTTTTCTGACTGCGAAAAGGCATGAAGTTTCTTTTTGGGGTGGTGGAAATGTACTTCAGTAAGTGTTGATAGTTGTACAATATAATGAATACACCAAAAGCTACTGAATTGTTTCTTCACCTTATAAAACATAAGCCAGGCTGGGTAAATTTTCTCTCAGTTCATCTCAATTCATACCCATATTCAGGTGGATTAAATATATCAGAAAGGAAATCAGGAAGATGTATGGAAAAGCTAAGGGAAAGATCTGATTATTCAAAGAATTCTACCACCATAGGTTAAATATGTATAATGATATATGTAGGTAATAGCTATGTTACATGATAACACTGGTCATAACTGACTTAAAAAGGCCCTAATCATAACTGACTTAAAAAGTGAGATCATAACTGATTTTAAAAGGCCCTAATCTGTAGTGTCACGGTGTGCTTAACCTGAATATAACCCTGAACATTTTTTATTAGCTCTCGTTTTGAAGATATTTCATATAATTCATTTTATATGTTTCACCGCGTAAATTTATCCAGCAGGACTGTAACAACATCCTAAAGCAGCCTAGAATAATGTAATATTGCATCGCATTGCATAATACCATCATGCACACATCATCCAGAGTTGACTACATCATTTTCTGATGCAATGCAATACTACTGCCAGGCGGCTGCTGAAGTAAGCTGACGTTAGCAGTGCACTATAGAAAGCCCCGTCGGAAAGGTTAGGCACTGAAAATATTTCAGACTTTGTGCGAGACAGTTTAAGCTACTGTTATTATTTTATCCATTTAGGCACAATACAGAACAGTCATGCCTCAAAAGTGCGTTAATAGCATGGACAATTTCTGCTATATTTGTGGGAAGTGACATTTGCCAACCAGAAGAAAAGTATCACTTCTCAAGTGAAGAAGGCTTATCATCTTGACTTCGGATGCAAGGTTGGTGACCAAGACAAGCCTTGGGCCCCGCATATACGCTTTGCTACATGGACAACACAGCTTTCACAGTGGTTAGATGGCAAAAGACCCTCAATGTCGTTTGCAGTCCTCATGGTGTGGAGAGAGCCAAGCAACCACATAAATGACTGTTAATTCTGCTTGGTTCCTCCTCTTTCTGGTGGAATAATGAAGTCAAAAAAGTTGAGAATAGTCTACCCAAACATTCCGTCTGCATTGAGATGATTGGTTTAACAACTTGCTGCAGGGTGATGCGAAACAAGCATGGAATGCTTTTCGCCTAGTGTCTACAAACTTTCTTGGGAATGTTAGAGCAGAAAACAACAAGGAACTAGCAGAAGACATGCTGATGCAGTAGCAGAAACTTGGCTGCAATATGTCTCTAAAGATCCACTTCCTTCATTCCCATCTGGATTTCTTTCCTGAAAACTGTAGTATGGTTAGTGATGAACATGGTGAACATTTTCATCAAGATATCTCATCAATGGAACAAAGATACCAGAGAAAATGGTCCACTACAATGCTGGCTGACTACTGCTGGACACTCCCCAGAGATGTTCCTGAACAGCTGTACAAGAGACAACCGAAGAAGTCTATGACTTGATTTTGCGCAGGTATTAACCGTAGACCTATTACTATTCATGTATTTTGGGATGTAAACATCAATTTATTGCAGATTACAAAAAAACTAGAGCCAATGAATTTGACTGTCATATTCATGTTGAGCACATACAAATTGATAGGAAATGACTAATTTTATTTCAGTAACATGATTTTTGTAAAAATCTGTTGACCAGTGTAATGATTTACATCATCTCGATACACAAATGTGTCCATATATACATACATATGTATTTGTACATGCAAATACCAATACTCTATGTATTACATATAGTTTATACTATAGATAGTCTAATACTATCTATACATTTAAATTTATGTAGAAACACATATACGTATACACTATATGTATACTTTATGTATTTGTTTAAAAAAATAGCTCAATGATAGGGAAAATCTTTCCTGACCTACTGAGCAGGGAGAGTCAAGATCTTTAAAACCCTAAGAGTTGTACAAACTGATTAGGAAAGGACACAGATTGACAGAAAAAATGGGCAGATGTGGATAGGAAAGTCAAAGAAGAAAAATCTACGCATATGAAATGATGCTTTCCCTTATTAGTAACCAGGGAGAGCAGATGCAGGCAGTAATGGTACTTTCACTAACTAGATTGTCAAATATTGAAGGGTTAACATCAGTGATGCTAAGATTTCCAAGAAACTGCACTGCTGTTTGTAGCTGCTTAGCCATTGAATTGCTGCAACTATTTTTGAAGTGATTTAGTAACGGCTATTGAAAAAAATCAATAGGATTAACAACAATCCTACATGGACACTTTCTTCTATAGAAATAGAAGCAGCCTATTTTAAGGATGTTAATGGCAGCATGATTTTTAGTAGCAAAATATTGGGAGTGATATGAACACCCATCAGGGGTTCTGTGGGCACAAACCCAGTGCTCCCCACCTTGTAGAACATGATGCAGACACCCAAGAGCTGAGTAAGACCCCATAGTGCAGGAGGGTGCCCATAATGAATTGCTTAATGAAAGAGGCAAGTTGCCCAGTTTTGTAAATATTTCTGTAAAAGTAAAATACAACATAATGACCATTCCAGAACCTTTTACATGTGAATGAATGGCCTAGATGTGCCATTCCTGGCTACAGGGAAGGGTGAGGTGTATACCTAACAGATGGTTGATATTGGTTTCCTCAAGCGTGTAAGACAGAAGGAGGAGGAAGGGGTTTGGTTATCTCAATTGTTCCACCAGTTACAATGACTTGGATTCTTTTGTAGTACAAAGAAAATAAAGGAAAATCTAAAAGAACAGTATCTTTGGTCTGCAGATTACCTTCTGTCAGTTACCAGTTTATTTATACACCTATTGCCATCCTGTGTTTCTTACTGGGTTTAGACATATTTTCAAGACGAAGCAGAGATAAATATAAATTCATTTTTTAATTTGAACCAGAAGCCTAGATTTTAGTTTGAATAATCATTCTGGTAAAACTTCCATTATTTCCCGCTGGTGGGGACAGAATTCTTATGAATTTAGATTGCTTCATGTAGGAGTGAGGGTAGGAAAGGGGGTTCTCAGAATTCCTATGAATGTAGATTGCTTCATGTCGGAGTGAGGGTAGGAAAGGGGGTTCTCAGAATCAGCTGGTTTGGCAGAGCAGAGAGGGGCGGAAGAATAGGGTCACACCAGGAAAAGACCTTCCAAGCACAAACCAAAATGGAACTGGAGCAGAGAAAATCTGTTTGATTTTTCCAAATCTGCATGGAAAAGGAGGGGTGTTGTCTGGTTCTGAGCCTGCTTCTGGTTTCACTCTGCAAGAGACATAAACATTTCCCCACAAGCTGAGGACCTCAGGGTCTCTTCTGAGTATATGAAGTGTGATGGAGGGAAAATATTATTTCAGAATAAAACCTTGAAGTATTCTGTTGGAATAGCTTATGTAGCATGAGAAATCATTTTTCTTTCTAAATATGTGAAATACTTTTCCAATAAAACCATTCAAGCTTAGAATTTGTTGTTTTTTCTTCCTATGTTTTGGGTTGTTTAAATTTTTTCCTTGGTTATTTTCTATTTAGGTTTTCTCTTCCAAGTTTAGTTTATCTAGCCAGTGGATTATGTTTTTAGTTCATTCCACAAGGATATCAGGTATATTAGAATATATATTTAATAGTATCTATATCTTGCTCTTATTTTCCCATCTCAGTTCTAGTTTTGTCAGATTCGCCTAATTTTGTAAAGGTTTATTGAAGGTATTGGTTACTTTCAAAGGACCAACTTTTGCACCATTACTTCTTTCTGTTTCTAATTTGAACATTTTTTATGGTTAGTTTTATTATTATTTTTTCATCCTAATATCCTTAGTAGAATAGTTTGTTATTGTCTCTAAACACTCAGACCTATCTATTGCAGATAATGAACTCATTCGATGCATTCACTGGGGGTGAAGGTAGCCCAGCTGCAGAGAATGAGGCAGTCACGTTCTCATTCTTTCCCTCTATCTCACTGCTTCCTGGGGCTCAATTTGCCTCTTGCTGAAATAGAAATGATAGCAGTTGTGTCTTTCCACCATGGTTCAGGGGCAACACTCTGAACATGATTTTCTTTCTGTCATTCTCAAATAGTGGCTCCTCTGCTTTAGAATTCTAGGTTGAGTTCTATTTTCTCAGCACATTGAAGTAGCTTTTTCACCCTCCTTAGGCAGCCGTTGCTCCTGAGGGAAGATGGATGATCCTTCATTTATAAGTAAATTTTTCCAACTTTTCCAAGCTTTTATTTTTTTAAATCTTTGGTATTGCACAATTTAGCTTTATTTTGGAACCATGCTGGGAGTCAGTGTGATTTTTGTTCTGAGCAACTTATCTCTTTCTTGATATCTGGGGAAAGTAGAAACCAAAACAGCAGCAACAACAATGAGAACAAAATATGTTTATCATGAATAGTAAGTTACCAAATGTGGCAGAATGAACAATTAAAAATGAATCACTAATAAATGGACTACTCAAAAAATTCCATGTCTGTAAATCAGTTGAAAAATATCTCTCAGATTTAAGCACAAATCATAAGGGAAATTATTGAGAAAGCCAAATAGCAGCCAATGCAGAGATGTCAAAATTACAAGTGACTTTCGGGCTTCATTGCCTGTATTTTCTTCTCTGTTTCTAATGATCACTCATAGCTTTCTGTCATCCAGTCTCCCACCCCACCCAGCTTCATTGTTTCAATCTCTCTCTGCTTCATTCTGGGAGATTTCCTTAGATTCAAATTCCATTTTAAAATTCTGGTTTCAAATTCCAACAGTGTCAAATTCATTTTTTTTCAAGTTTGCAGTTACACCTGCCAGCTGAGGTTTTTTTTTTTTTTTAATCCACGGACTGAGTATCATTTTAAAATTTGAATTTATATTGATTCCCTTTCTATTCTGCCTAACACCCCTCCCTGCCCGCTGCTGTCCCTTCCCGACCTCTAGTACTTTTCTCTGGCATTTTACCTCTTGGTTTATCTTTTCTAGTATTTTTAGCATCTTTATTTCAAATTCTCTTTCTGTCCACTTTGTTATTTAAAGATTTTGTCTGCCGAGTTTCTTTCAGTGTTTTGAAATGCAAGAACACCACACATCCAGTCCTCTGAACAGAATTCTGCTTCCACCCTGCCAGGGCTGTGTGAGCTTGATAAGCCAGTTGCCCTCTGTGTGCCTCAGTTTCCTCATTTGTAAGAGATAGTAGTAGTTTCCTCCTCAAGGATCTGGGTCTTGATGAAAACCATTAAAATAGGTAAATCGCTTTTCAGATGCTTCATTATGGTAAAATTATATCGATTTATTTCCATTGCATTGCTTTGAAATCTTACTGGGTACAGATTTGGTTCTCCTACCATTTCCCCTCACCCTCTTCAGAAACTTCATGATCTCCCATGAAGCTTTACCAATGCTGATTTTTATTCTGAAGGTAACATAAATTTGTTGTTTACTGACTTTTTTCAGTGCTACAGAATACTTTCATTGTTTTCAACAATGGATTTGTCTAGGGAAGCATTTCTTTTCATGAATTTTTCCATTAGCATATCCCACTGTTTTGTCTCATGTCCTTTTCAAAAAGGAAGATTTCTTTTTTGTAATTTATATGATATTGTTTCTGTCTGCTATGGGCTGAACAGTTGAACCCTCCCCCCTTTATTATGCTGAAGCCCAGTTCCTAGAGTGACGATAATTGGAACTGGAGTGACTGAGTCGTGAACGGGGCCTTCATGGACGGAGCCAGTGCTTTTCTAAAAGTCATTCAAGAGAATGTGCTTCTTTCTCTGCTCTCTGCCTCTGTGGCTGCAAGAAGACATACACTGAATCTCAAGGAAACATCAATAAAAAGGCTCGAGGATTGTCGGGTCTGAGTTGACTGTGGTGCTTCTATATTATGGAAAGGTGGGAATTTATATAAAGTCATTTTTTAAAACAAGCACATTTTCTATATGGCTTATGTAATCCTTTGAACCAAGGGAAGAGCCTGTGGCAGAAAACCAGAGCTGGCATGGAAGTGAACGCAGTGTAGCACCAGCCCCGGGCACTGAAGAAACCATGATGATTAGAAATACGGACTCCAAGGGGAAATAAGAGAACCATTAAACATTTACTGGGGGGCGGTCTCTGCATGAGGAACTTATGCAGATGTCAACCCTTGTGTTTGTCAGACATGCCTTGTCTGAACCAAGGGAATCTGGTGCCATCAGAGAATACGGGACTGGAACTCATAAGCCAGGTCCTTATTCCCGGATGTGCCACTTAAAGGTTGAGTGGCCGTGAGAGAGTGGCTTGCCTCTGTCATCATTGTGAACTTGGTCGGCCTTTACGATACAGATGTCCCTGCCAGCTCCGACACCCACGGCTCTGGTCTGCTCGGCACACAGGCCAGAGACACCGCTGGCAGACGCCATGTTTTCCTTCACATTTATGCGACTGTGCTTTACAAATGTACTCATTCTTTGAGCCCGCCAACTGCTCTCTTCAGATACACCGGAGTCCAATACCCCACCAGAAGCTGGCTCAGAAAACACTCCAGAGACTACCCACGGTTGGCTTGGAACCCATTCTCTGCAATAAGCCAAAGAAAGATGCCAATTTACTCTGCGGGGGAAAGGAGGCCTCATAAAGAGCGGGACACAGTCATCCTGTGCTACTCATTCTTTAAGACCAAAAGTAATTATTAACGTCATTTTTGGTGCCAGCCACGGGCACTGTAGTTATAATGATTAATACCATGAATGCAACCTTCAGATTGTTACCCAGGGATTAGAGGCAATGCAGCCCCAAGTGCAGCAGCAGCTCAGGCTGCAGGGGGAGCCTCGAGTTCCCTGAGAAGTAACAGCCTCCTCCCTTGGTTCAGGCCCTTCCCAGCCAGGACACTCCTGTCAGCACATGGAGCCTTCTCAGTCTTCACAGCACAACACTGATTTCATTCACCAACAAAATGCAGCTCCTAAAACGCCAGTCCTAGGAGCTGTCAGTGCCCCAAGGGCTATTTCACGGGACTCATGCATGCCTCGCTCTACATCTACACTCTAGTGTAAACTACACCCTTGTGGAAGCTCTTGTCAGGGATACATTTGTAGGACAGGTCTGAGGAGATCTCTAAACTCCCTGGAGAGGTTATCTCTTTACTTATTTTGATTAATGTAAAGAAGAACAAAACCCGTGGAAGAGTTTAAAATGTGTGCAAATCCCACATTCCTGAGGCCTATCTTAGTGGATCCGACAAGGTGACCAATCAAGATTTCACACCCAGCTGCTCTCACGGTGGAGTCTGTGAGCACCTCTCTGGGACAGTGAATAAGAACAACGCACAGCGTCTGCATTTGCGACGCAGTTTCTGACTGGCAGTGACTTGCTGGGCACTCACAAAATAGTCCTCCAAGAGCCATAATGAAGTGGCAAAGTATGGCCCAGCATCCTCAGAGGTTGGTCATTGTGGGCTTAGAAAATAAGAAGAGCAAGCAAGCAGAGGTGTTTACACGTCAAGCACTCACAAACTTGGTGCATGTTGTTTCTGTCTTATTGGTCCCTGCTCCTGACACTGAAGAAAGGCTGGGATGCCTGGTTCTGCCCTCAGCGGGAACCAATTAATTTACAAAGTGAAAATATCAGCAGTTAATAAATCGATTTTCTCTTTAATTGAAAAGAGGAGGTAATAGTTCTGGTGAAGTAGTAAAACCCGGGTAAAGGCATTCGCCAAACTTCAATCTGTGTGCTGGTCAAGACAAAGTTTACCTGAGTCTTTTCTGTGTGTGTGAAAAATAAGAATAAACTGTGTTGTTTCTGCAATTTAATATCCAATTCAGTTTAAATTTATGGCAGAAAGAACTATAAAGTTGCAAATAAAAAGTGTTCAAAAGCAAAACATATCCAACCTCCCTATCCCTCTATAAAATTCTGGAATTCTCGTTAGACAGTCTTCAGAAATGCTATCTACACTTCAAAGTGTCCTTTCAACTTTCCTGTGAGTGCTAACCCCAGCCAGCATTCAGTTTGCCCTCATTTCCTATGTGACAGCGACCCTACGCCCATTTGACAGGAAGATGGCCTCATTGCCAGGCCCAGCTTCCTACCCCACCTCAGCTGGACTGTCCCCAACAGCTGGGAAAACTTTGTTCCTTTCAGAGCAATAGTCAGACTCCATGGTGGTGACATTTCTAATCTCAGGTGACTCTTCCACATTTGTCCATCCTCTTGTCAAGCTTCCCTTCTCTATGTCTCTGTCGTGATTTTAACTTCTTGTTATCATATTAGTAATTAAGACAATTGCTTCCACTCCTGGGTAGGATTACCTTATCATATTTGCAGTCAACAAAGGCTAAAAGAGAAAGTCCCATTTTATATTCCAGAGAAGAAAAAAAAGTCTTTCCTTTCAGAGTGGAGATGAATGCATGGGAGAACAAAAGATACTAAAGTGAAGAGCCACACTTATCTGTGGAGGTCTGAGCCTATACCCCCTAAAATATCATGATGTAAACCAACTTAGAGGTAAAAAAGAACACTGACTCTACTAACTATTTTGAAGAGTTACTATAAGGTATAAACCAGGCATGTTTTTGATCTACAACCATTGTAATTTCACATAGACTATCTAGTACAGAACTTAACATCTAGAACATATTCAATTAAGCCACCTGGCTTCTGTCCACTCCTCGATTTTTCATTCATCCTTCCATCCATCTATGCTTTTATCCAACCAATCCAGCTAGACTGTATAAGACAAGATTAGTCATAGTTCATGCTAAACTTCCAAGAATTGTATCAGATGGAAATCTGGGGTTTCAAGGAGTAGAAACCCTGACCTAAATTTGCGAGGGGAATGTATTATTGATACAACTTCAGGCAAGTCCAAACTCAGACATGGCTGCACCGTGGGTTTGATGGATGTTGTTGTGACTCTTTTTCTTTTGCCCCCCTTCCCCATAAGTCCCTGGAGCTGGTTCCTTTCTTGGACAGGCACTAATGATTATAAGAGTCGGAGCTTCTAAATACACACACTCTCACTTTTAGTCCCGCGCAAGGAAAACATCTCCCTCACGACCACCCAAAATCCAGGGACTGACACCAGGCTGAGGAGCAGACGAGCCCGTCGAGTTTCCCAAGGATACCCTTACTCTACTCAGCTTCAACCAGCTGGGAGCTGCTTGTAGAGTATTTGAGGCAATTCCCCAAACCACACGCTCTGGCAGAGGAGTCAGAGCGAGCTGGGCCCCAAAGGAAATGCAACATGTTATATTATTAAGGGAGACCGAACAGTCTAAGATTGATAGCAGGTTCCCACTAAGGAACAAACACTGTCCTCCCCAAGTCTGGTCCTTCCCTCATGTCCTCTCTCCATGACCCATGCTTCCCACAAGCTGAAACCCAAGAGTCTTCCTCTTGCCATTCCTGTCTCCCATTGTTGATCCATGGCCAGTTTCTGGGGACTTTTCTCTCTCTGGGCCTCCCCGATGCCCTCATTCTGCCTCTCAGTCCACAATGCTATTTCCTCCCTTTCTCTTAGTTGGTGGAAGGTATGGTCTCCAATGTCATTTGAATGGCTTTAGGACCTACTTTCCTGATCTGCCTTATCCACAGCTCATCTTCCCGCACTTATTGGGAAATGTTCTAATTTAGCTATACTAAAACAGGGTAAAAACAGCCCGTTGTAAGGACTGAATGAGATTCAAGTTTGACCCAGTTTCTTACATTGCAAGCTTTGTAAAGGAAAGAATGGAATGCAACGCTTTCTTTACTCAGTAAGTAACAACCACTGTCTTTGTTATGGTCATCATTCTTATCCTTCACAGAATTGTGTATATATATATATAATTTTAAAAATTATTTATTTATTTATGTATACTAGCTGGGGTACACGCCAGAGGCGTGGGACGGCAAGGGGGTTCACCAGAGACAGAGTGAGGAGCAGAACAGGCAGAGCGACAGAAGGACACTGCTGAAGGGCGCAGCAGGGGAGACAGGAGAGATCTGCCGTGCAGTGTGGGAAATCTCCCCCGCTGGGCATCGAATTCTCGTCTTCGCTGCCGACAGCTCCACACAGCAGCGCTTAACCGCTGCGCACCAGGGAGGCCCCGAATGGTATGTATTTCTCATGAACCTGTGTTAAATAGATTTTTCTATTTTAGAGTTGTGGAAAAAAAGGAGACGCTTAGTGATTCTTAGGAGAACCTTTCAGTCTGAGGAGAGAGCAGGTCGAGCCCCCTTCTTTGGGCGCGCAGGCCTCTGCCCCTTCACGCTGCTCAACTCTTCGGACCCCAGCCTCCCCAGCAGCTGCGCGTGCCCAGGCAGCAGGCCTGGCTGGTCTCCTCGCGCCAGACCCCACCCAGGCAAGTGGCCCGGGAGCGTGTGACTTGCGCAGGGAGAGCAGCTGGCCCCGCCCCTGAGCAACCTGAGCGTGGGATCCTGTTTCATCAGCGGCGGGCCGAGCTGTTTGTGAAGGAGACAAAACGGCGGGAACCCCCACCATCCACAGTTGCCCCCGAGCCCCCACTTGGGAGCAGCCGGCTCCAACTTCCTGGGCTCCTGGACGTCAACCCTATGGAGTCCAGCCCTCAGCATCAGTCAGAAAGAAACTTCAGGCGTCTTCCTGGGAGCCTCATGCCAAGAAGGAACATGGAGGGTCCTTCTTTGAAGCCCTGAGCCAAGCAGATTCTTGCTCTTTCTGTTTGGGCTGTGGCTGAAATGTATACCGCACATCTGGCCGCGGAGACGGGCGGGCTGGTGTGGTCAGCGGGGTGAGAGGCCACTTCAGGGCGGTTAAGCTGGAGTAACCCGAGTATGGCCGGGCCTGAGTCACCCTGGACTGGGGAGCTCCTGCCGGGGCGGGGGCTGACACCTGAGCCCGCTTGCGGCTTTGCCCTGGCTGGCCCGGCCCTGCCCTGCCCTGCCCTGTCCAGCGCAGCCCGGCCAGGCCCAGCCCTGCTGGGTTCCAGCCCAAAGGAGCAGAGCAGCGAGGTCAGCAGGGTGGGGTGGGGGTGTTCGCAGCCGGGAGGCTGCTGCTGCTGCGCCCGTGGTCCCCGAGACCTTTTGAGTGTATCCCCGGGTCTTCTGTGGGCACCTCTGGGTTAACTCCTGTGTGTGTTGGCTCATGGGTCTGGGATTGTTATATTTGGAAAAGAAAAGATAATCGACTGTGTTTTAAGAAAGTTGATCAGTCAAAGAGCAACCGCCTTTAAGGGGTTTAAGACTCCCCTTAGGTACAGGTTTGGGGCTAAGGGCTGAGTCGGATTTAGGGCTCTGAAAAGAGCCAGCTTGGGCCCAGGGGTGGACTGCTGGCCAGGCTGCGGCTTCCTGCAAGAACTCCTGCTGCCTGGGGTGCTCAGTGTGGACCCAGCCTGGGGGAGGGTGGGGGGCTGGGGGCGGTGGTCCTGAATCTGGTGATCAGAGGCATCAGCCTGGCAGGCCAGAGGCCGGGAGCGTGACGCGAAAGGGCTTTTGCCGCCTTCGCCAAGTATTAACCCCTTTTGAAAGATAAAGGGTGTCTTCCTTTTGTGATATCAAAATTCAAAATATTTAAAAACTGTGTCAAAGCTCTAAAGGCAAAATGCCACTTTGGGTCCCCTCCCCCGCCTCCCAACAAAAGGTTTCGGAGTCCAGCATAGGGTGGTCATGGCTCACTTTGGGGTCCCCATCACCCCAAATGAGGATGCCTGGTCAGTCGACTTAAACTAAGAGTTCTGCAGAGGCAGGCAGGGGAGCTTTGGAGGGGTCGTTCCAGAAAAAGGGGTGTGTCGTTTAAGAAAAAACAGTTCAGCTGTGAATGAGAGTCACCTCTGGAAGTCTCTGGGTATTTGACAGGAGGGGAAAGGACAAAATGAAATATTGGTGAGGACTTCTTGAGGAGGAGACAGAGAGAATGGGGGGGCAGGAGAGAAGGGAGAGAAGAAGGGAGGAGATTCAGTAACAGCAGAATGCTCTGGCGAAGCCCGCATTCCAAGTCGCTCCGCCGTCCCTAAATGCACGTGCAGAGCCCTCGGTAGCACACACAACCCTGTAGTGGCAGAAACATTTATGGGGTATCATGGCAGATACCCCAGTCTGCCGGACAGCACCCCTCTGCTGTCCTCTGACAGATGCGCAGGACAGAGACTGCCTATGTAAATTAGCCGCTTCTTGAGGGAAACTGGAGACTCCCCCGCTGGGCCTACCACTCAGCATTTGGATGGAATTTTCCCTCTGCGCTGCCGAGCACTCCCCGAGGGGCATTTTTCCAGGTATTCTGAAGAGCACGACACAGAAACTCGCAGCCTGATTGGACGCAGCAAACATTTACTAAATACACCACTGGCCTGAGTCATTCTGCAGGACAGACTGGCCCCCTCACAGTTTAAATGTGAGTCCCCAGATCATGTCAGAAACTCCTGCCATGAGGCTGAACCTGAGGGTGTCTCTGGCCCATGTTTGCTAACGCACCTGCTGTGAGCCCCTGGGCGGTGCATTTAGGGGTGTGCATTTAGGAAAAAGGCACCTGAAGAAAGCAGCTCTGCTCACTTTCCCCTGCTGTCATCAGCATCCGCCAGCGACATTTCTACTTGACTCTGGTTTGCCCAAGCGGGTATGAAGGGCCGTAAGACACAGGCAGAGCACCCTTGCGCTGGTCTGCTCGACGATCCCCGAGGTCCCCTTAGGGTGGGCAGCGCACCGCAAATGCCAGGAAGGCCAACTCCTGGGGGGACCTTGTCGTCTACTGGGATGGCTTCAGGACACGCCCAGGGAATGCAGGTGCCCTCCGTGGCTTCTGTGGCCAGTGGCTCAGCACAGCCACCGTCTCCACCAACCCCAACCACTGGCTGCAGGGTGAGAAGTCTGGGGTTCCACTGGCCACCACGATTTAAGTGAGGGACCCAGCCTGCAGTCACCGGACAGAACAAGATGGTGTCAGGTATTTAGCAAAGGCTGGCACCCCTGCTCTTCGAAAGCAAAAGGGCCCGTTTCCATCGATCACGCAAATGGTCTGCTGGTGTCTTCAGTCTGCGCCATCATATTTCATTCCACTACCCATTTGTTACACACACCCTGAAAGCAAATAATGTTAATGTAAATAATTGGGGAAGCATTGTTCCATCTGTTGAAAATGTGCAGTAGTTGCTTCGCCCCTTGTCTAAACTGGGGCGGCTACTTTCAGGCAAGTTTGGGAGGTAAATGAACTGTCTGGATGCTTTTCTTGGCAGTCTCTCTTAATAGTGGGAGGTGGCAGTAACGAGAACATGAGGAAGACGGAAAGTGTTTACTTAAAGCCGTGGCCAAATGGCGAGGGAGAGGTACGATAAATCATAAGCTGTCAATGATGACAACTTCAGACTGCTACTAGTTCACTCCTGTTTATGGAGTTTCAGATGCTACATTTAGAAAGCGAAGGCGTGTATTCAAGTGTTATTGGTAGGAGTGGCTGATTGTTTAGATGGCCGTGTTTGAGGCAAGAAGGAGCAGCCCCCCGGTACCCAACCATTCCGGGAGACTCTCAGTCCAGAGGACGGCGCCCCTGACTCATATTTGCCTTCATGACTCACATCACGGAGCAGCTGAGGCTGACTACACTTTTGTCACAAGGCAGAAATGATGGAGCACCATGGTGTTGGGATCTTGGCTTTTTGTTTTCCGAGGGTGCTGACTTTTGAGTTGAGGCTTGGAGGGTGGTTCCTGTGACAAAATGGACAGAATCTTTTGAAGTCAGCCAGTGTCCGCAATCGTTTTCCCTCAGCCCCTCTCTAAAGGCACATGCACTGAAAAATTAGCTCTTGGGAGTCCTCAGTGTTTGTTTCCATGGTCCCTGTGCTCCAGCCGTCACTCACAGCTGACCCAACACACCAGGAGCAGGTGGCCGAGGATGGACATGTCTCATCCTTGTACCCAGGACTGCAAGTGCTGTAAAGAGCTCCCCTGCGACTGTGTATTTCTTCTCTGTACATGTCTCTCAAGCTTTTTTGAAGAGTCAGCCAGGGGTCAGACACTCGGAGACTGGGACAGGCCAAACCATCGAGGTGAGCAGAGGTGATCGGAAAACTATCAGAGGTGGTGAGATAAGAGTCCAGAGCAAGGACAGCCATGCCTAATAGTCACAGCAGAAACTGTCCAACTGAAGAGAATGGAAGTTCCTGTAAATCTGAAGAGTGAAGGTGGGTTGAATCCAGTCCCTGAGGAAGCCGGAGATATGGGACGTAACCCAGGTCTGGACCTTGGTGGAAGTTTTCCAGCTGAACAAGTGAGACTAGGCTTCTCCAAGCAGAAGAAACACAGATGAAAAGACAGTCAGACCAAGCCCTGGTTGGGGAATTCTCAGTAGCTCTGGCTGACTGCAGGGGGGTGGACGGGGGTGGCGGCAGAAGGTGACTAAGATAACTGTCGGTTTCATAAGGATGGGAATGACTGGAAAGGACACCCAAGTTGATAGCATGGAAAACCCCCTCATTTTTTCATTTGTGCTCTAGCATTTTCTTTGAAAATTTTTGAAAAAGACAAAAATCACCATTTTAATGGTGGAATCTTTATTGAGAAAAGATTTATTTGTTTTTCATAGGAAAATCAGACTAAGATTATCTGCTTATCTGAGGTTTTTTATCAACAGGATTAAAATTCTGGGTTTTGAAGTAGGAGAGAGTTTGAGAAGCAAAGAGGAAATTTCAGACATGACCAGTAGCCTGAGAAATGGACCTGAGAAACCATCAGTGCTCAGGCGTGGAGCAAGTGCCTTGGGCATCGCCTCCTGGAAGTCTCCCTCTCCCCTCACCCCACCTGTTATGCGGGTTGAACACTGTTCCTCCAAAAGACACTGTAATCCTAACCTGTGGGCATGACTGTATTTGGAAATAGTTTTTGCAGATGGCAAAGTTAAGATGAAGTCATCAGGATGGACCCAAATCCAATATAAATATGTCCTAAAAAGGGAAAATCTGGAAACAGATATGTGCTCAAGGAGAATGCCATGTGAACTCCAAGGCAGAAGCTGGGGTGCCGCATCCACGAATCAAAGAAGGCCCAAGATTGTCAGCAACTACACAGTGGTAGGAGAGAGGGGCCTGGTGGTAGGAGAGAGGGGCCTGGGGCCTCCCCCAGAGCGTGCTGAGAGCACTAAAGCTGCTGACCTTTGCCTCTGCACTTCTAGCTTCCAGAACTGGGAGACAATACGTCTCTGTCATTTGAGTGAGTGCCACGGTCTGTGATGACCCTAGAACTGATACAGCAACAACTGCATAATCGGTTTTGAAACGGCCTGGCACAGGTGGGGGAAGGGAAAGTGATGGGGGGGCTGGAGGGCGCCAGGTGGATGGGAGAACTTAGTAGGTGGGCATGTACGTGGCTAGCCCAGAGGAGCTTCTGAGATGCATCAACGACTGTCCTCCCTAGTCTCTGGGTGTCAGGCCAGCGCATGTCCCTTTGATACTTTTCAAATGCAAACTGATTTTAAGAGAACGAAAGGGAAAGACTTTAGAGTGAAGAGAACTGCAGAACTCAAAAACGCTTCATCAGGGATCAAATGGGGGTTCTTCTAATAACTGAGGAAATCTGTATTTAATATAGCTACCTAAGGGGCTCGTGCCCTGGACTTTCAAGGCACGTGCTTCAAAAAAGAAAGGAATGATTGTCCACTCTTCTCCTAAAGGCTAGTAGCTGTCACTTGCTAGCACTGGGGAGACTCTGTAGGATGGATTTAGACAGACGTGCTGTAAGTCACAGGGCAGCAGCCTCACGAAACATGAATAAAAAATAAGGCGATGCTTCCTCATCCCGTGTTCTCAAGCAAGAGCCCTGCCTGGTCATCTGTCAGAAAATGCCCCCTCCCCTGCCCACCTCCCCTCCAAACTTCCTCAGGCATTTCTGACTTTCTCCTAAACAATTCCTCTTCCTTCTTCTGCTCTGACCTGTCTGCCTTGCTGGAATGTTCTCAGAGTCCTTCCCACCTCCAACTTCCTCACAGGCGCTGTGGCCTCCTGCATGCCCACCTGGAACTTCTCCACTGCAGGCTCGGAGTGAACAGCACTCCTGACCTTGCAGCTCAGCTGACCGCAGGTGTAGACCTCAACAAGATGTTACCAAAGGCCTGAGGGGACCCTCAAAAGAAGGTCCACACTCAAATCCACGCTTTGTCCCGAGGGGTCTCTGTGAGGCAGGAATCTCCAGGCTTATGACTCTCAGCCCATCCTCTCCGACCCCGCATCAGATCACGAGCCCTACCCCCCTCTGGCCCCCGCCACCGTCTTCCAGGCGACACACTGCAGGGACATGTGTTCCCGGGAGAAATCCTGTTTGATACTGAAAAGTGCCTGTCTGACCCCAGTGGAATAGACACCATAGTAAGAACACTCGATTGCAAATATTTATTGGATACTGAGAACAATGAACAAGATAGACAAGCTTCCTGTTCTTGTGGATCTTGTGTTCTAGTGGAGAAACACAAAGCATGAGGAAACACAGGAAAATCATTAGGGAAGGAGATGAGTACCGTGAAAAAATTAAAAGCTTGTGATATAATGTAAAAGGTGACAGAAACAGGGGAAGATGAATGCTGTTTTTTGAATCAACAAGATGATAATATTACACAATGGAATATCATAAATGTCACAAGAAAGGGACCCAGGAGTATACAAAAGAGATTTTCTGCTCTATGTTTATGGGTGGTGAAGCTGATTCTACCCAGACGTGTTCCCACTGGCCTTACTTTGTTGCTCTTGAGATTTCATGCTCATTGAACAGAAGAGATTGTGTTCCATGAGCCAAGAAGCTTGGCTACAGTGGTAACTTAGTAAAGCTTTCCAATTCAGGGAAACTACTATTGAGATCAGGTATTCTCCATTTTGTATTTTCTATCAGTCTCTTAGGACTGATAGAATATTTCTGTCCTCCAACAATGTGACTGAGCAGACAAAAAGGGTAAGAAGACCATCCATAGAAGTTGTCCAAGATGGAATGTTTCTCCCTGGAGATTTTTTTTTTAAATGAGCATAAACTCCACTGTGGCCTTCTGGATGCTAACTTAAGCAGACCTATAAAAAGCCAGTTATGTCATCAACTCTGTGTCCTTGGGTAATGTTGCCAGGTTCCTCTGGGTCCAGAACCCTCAAGTGTAAAATTAGTTTAATAACACTTGTAGCATTATTGTAAGACATACAGAAAACATGGGAAAAGGCAAGGGATAGCTCCTCACAATGCTGGATGTTGACGAAAAGGCGCATGGCTCATTTGATGATGCAGGTATTCGTTTACTTATTACCTGATGGCTGGTTTATTGATTGAATGAATGAATGAGTGAATGACCCAAATCTATGCTTACAAAGAATGATAAGTGTAAAGTAATGGCGACTCAACGTCTACACTCCGGGTCAAATCCTATCAGTGGACAGCAATGTCTTCAGCATCTCCGGGTCCCAGTAATGGAACTGCTCACTAGGAGACATCTGGATCCATCTGTGCAACTCTCCACGGCAGTGACACTGTGGTGGGCGTGTCTGGCTACACAGAAGTAGGTGGAGCCAAGTGTCATGAGCAGATGGCCAAGGAAAGCCATCAGATGAACACTGTGAGTCCAAGAAGAGTCCTCACACAACCTGGTACAGCCCTGAAGTCTGAAAGGGCTTGGAGTGTTAGACTCCGACCAGTTAATGTGCTTGTTTAAAGGACCTCTTCTTTAAGAAAAGGCTGAGTCCTCTGCACAATGAATAGCGAGTAAATATTTGTGAATGGCCAGATAATGGTGTCTCTAGGAATCAGCTTTATTGCGTAAAGGATGTCTTAATCCCACTTGGACTATCTTAGTTCAACAGACTGCAATGTCACGCTGAAACATCATACTTCAGCAGCTTGGAAATCGTCCACAGAGACCTCGAGCTGCTTCTTAAATTCCCTCTCAGGTAGTTCTGACATTTGTGCCGTGTGCCCGTCCACTTCTGCTGTTTGATTCATCGCTCTTGGTATTCTATCAGTTTCCCCTCATCCTGTTAAATACTTCGTCAAATTTTATTTTAAAGCTAAACTTCTTGAGGAGGAGAATAGAGACTAAGGCAAATCATTCTGTTTTTCCCCTGGGAATGAACATGCATTTCTTTGTGGTGTGTTTCTAACGTGGGACACTGAGTTAATCGAGGCAAAAGCACAGCTGGATATTTCTTTCCTGACCGCCAGGACATCACAGACTTAACATTCCTCAGTCATCCTTCATATCTCAGTGCTCCTACTCCTCTCCTGGCTGCACTTCTGGGCCCTGAAAGTATTTCTGCGTCTTCCCTGGCAACACAGATCTGCTCCCTGTTTCTTTTGCCCACACCAGATGTTGTGGGCCTTCATCAGTGCCCTGAGGTGACCGTGTTTGTGGTAAATCCACCCTCTGCCTTCCACTGGCTAAGGACTGTGTTCCCTTGTCCGGAAGAAGAGAGAAGGGTGCAGCAGATTCCCGGGGACCCTTTCTCCAGATGTGGACCCATCATTCTTGCCAGTCCTTAATCTCTTGCCAGCTCATTGTTGGCTGCCCCTCATATTTTGACTGCAGTAAGTGACCTTTCCTAATTGGTGTCTAATCACCTCTGCCCAGATGCGCCACGGTTGTCCTGCTCTCTCCCTGCAACCTCTGTGCTCTCATACAGTCAAGGAAATTTGTGACCTTGTAGTTTGCTTGCCTTTCTCTTGTTGCAAGGGCGGGAGTGACACTCTTCTCAGCTCTTTACATCCCAAGCAGAAAAAGAAATCTGTTTCTCAGTAACGGTAACAGCACTATTCATCTCGTGCGTGCTTATGTGAACATGGATGTGTGTAAATGCACGAATATGTGGCTATTTAGATGGAGAGCTGGTGCAAAGGCTGGAAAGACAGATGAAAGCAGCAGCATCAGGGCAACTTATGAAAGGGCATTTCAGATGATTAGGACGGAACAAAATTTCTTCAGGAACAAACTATCTGGGGTCTTAAACTCCTGGAGAGTTGAGTGGAACAACTAATTCCTGTAACTGCCCCAAAGCCTTGAGTGACAAAGTCTCGTTTTCAGTAACCTGCCTGTTTGTACAAGGGCCCAGCACCTTGTTCTGAAGCCCAGGAGGGGTTTCAAGGACACTGTCAGCCATATTTCTGATCAAGTCCAGTCTTAAGTTAGAGTTTTGAAAAAAGAACAGGGCACAAATAATGGCATCTAACTCTTGGAGGACATCCAAAGGGAATTTTCAAGACATTCCTTATACAACTTAGCCATTCAAATCAACCTACAATCATTTTAGTCTTTCTAAATAAAAAAGTTGCTTAAAAAAAAACTAGAAAGCACAATATATACATTTATGCATAAATCAGGAAACCCTCATTTCTCCGAAACCTGTTAATGAGGTCTGTAATAAGGTCAGTATTTACTTAATAGGAAGTAAATATATTTAGTGTGAAATGTAAGTCCATAGCCCTACAGTTGTTTCAACTGATTAATTGTCTCAACTCAGGTACCTCGCTACTTGGAGTAAGTATGTGAATAAAGGTGATTTTATGAATACTTACAGGAATGTTTTCTTTGGAAGGATTTTGAGGTTCCCGGTGTGAAGAGGCTTCTGTTCTTGATGGTTTCAAGGTGAATTAGAGAATGCTGCAAGGGCAGGCGGAGAATGCCCACTTTGTGTCACTTGTGTGCAGAGGATATGAAAACTCAGCCCCAATTTGAATATTTCCAGAAGGCCACATTGCAATGACTAATAAGTAAATAATCAAGGATTTCCCAAACCTGCTCTAATTAGTACTGTAATGCTGATATAATTTCTCAGATTTTCTTAAATGACAGTAACATAATCCCTGGATTCAGATAACTGAAGACTGCATCAAATGGCTCTGAGATCTGGGGCAAAATAACCTTTCTGAGGCATAGTTTCCTGATCAGCAAAAGTCAGGACTGGAATATGCACCCCAAAAGGAAATTGCCATGTATGTAGAGCTTCCTACACACCCCACTCTGCAAAGGGCAGGAGACTCGCAACCACTCTGCCTTCAAAAGAGAACCAAATAAGAGACATTCAGCGAGGAAGGGGGAGGAGAAGGGCTCAGAATGGGAGAGAAAAAGAGCACAAAGAACTATGGTGACGGTTCACGGGTGAATCGGTGGATTGGTGGTGGGGAAACTATCCGGGATACACTATAATATAAAAGATATAAACAATAATAAAAAATATTTATGTTAAAAAAAAGAGCCACCTTAACACACGGAGCAGCCTTTCTCCCCTTTTCCACCAATCCCAGATTTGTAGGGTTTGGCAAAGCCACCCCTTTATCTGCTTGGACTTCTTGTCACTTTCTTCCAGGAGACTAAGGTACTGGACAAACTGTCCCGAGGTCCTGCTGTCGCCTGGGCCACATTTCCTAGTGGGCAGTTTATCATGAGCCACCATTTTCTTTCTCCTCCAGCGATATGGCCAGATTGGTGAGAGGACAGGGGTTCCTGCTCTCTTGTCCTCACTCTCAGGATTGGTGCCGGAGCCCTCGACACCCATCTAGGGGCACAGATTCTGGGGTGCTTATCTGCCTGATGTTTTTTTATGACAGAGCTGTTTTTTATGGCTGATGACTTTTGATTTGTTTGTTGTTTTCTTTAATGCAGGACTCTGTCTCTGAAACGTCTCCAAATTCATTTTATTTCTTTTTCCATGTAGCCTGTCCTTATTTATTACATGTGTCTCCTGTTCCATAAGCAACCCAAAGATGTTAAGATTCCAAGATAAGATATTCAATTTAGAGTTTGTGGCTCTGGATGGGGATCTGAGAGCATGCCGTGTGTTCCTAGACACTTTACCAGAAAGTTCTGCATTTGTTTATTTGGCACTGGCCAGGCTAATAAGAAAGTGTTCTTCAATTTTCCTTGTTATAGTCTTTTGTTTTTATAATTCCTCAGGGATTTTACAGGAAGGAGCTGTGAGATCAGAGTAAGGTTCAAGTGTCGCTGGTCTCCCCACCGCAGAGGATACCATCTGATCAGAATGTCATCCCTCTGTCTAAGACATCTTTTCCTTAGTGCATACAGTCATCTAAATGTTTTCTAGATTCAAGGGACACATACAACTATTTCTCTTATCTTTTCCTCATTGGCTTTCCAACACAGATGAAACTTGAATGGTAGGAACATAAAGATGAGGTTGGGAATTTCTTCTTCGTGGTATGAGATTCCAGGGTAAAGTGGTCCAAACTGCAAAAGTGACACCAGGACCGGGCTTTCTGTGTGGATTCCAGGGTCATTTGGGGGTGACAGAAACAGGTGTGGGTTCCACACGTCTGAATTCACGCAGAAGGGTTATTTCCACCAGATGGGAAAGAGACGAGACATCCCCAGGGACATAGGGAAGAAGGGTTATTGGTAAATCTCTGCTCTTTGCTCAGATTCCCGAAG
Organism: Scalopus aquaticus; assembly: GCA_004024925.1. Classification (NCBI taxonomy): domain Eukaryota; kingdom Metazoa; phylum Chordata; class Mammalia; order Eulipotyphla; family Talpidae; genus Scalopus; species Scalopus aquaticus. The sequence continues at coordinate 62,623 of PVIJ01004239.1, read as the reverse complement.
TCACACGTGGCTCCTCCCCTTCGGACAGGTCCCTGATGCCAGGGAGTCCCCACAGCCCGGGGCGTGCAGATTTCAGTGTGGCTCTCACTGGATGGTGTGCTCCGCTCCGCTGAGGTCAGCAGCTCGGATCCTAACTGAGGCAGGCCAAACAGTCAACAGCCTGGAGCTTTATCCTTAATACTTCTCCAATTTTGCATTTGAAGTGCGGCTCTTATAGATGGCATAAATCTAGATCGTGTTCTTTTTTCTTTTTTTACTGTTGACCTTTTAATTGATTAGTTTAACTATTTTTGTTTGAGTTGCCTTTATGTTAGGACCAACCCTTGCTACCCTGTTGCTACCATTGCTTGCTGTTTCTTCTTCATCTCCTAGCATGGAACAGATAGATAGGCAAGACCCTCTTCCACTGAAGTTAAGTTACACATTAATTTTCATTTTCTTCTGGTTACTTCTAACTTATTTTTGATTGTGTATGAGCTTATTTTTCTTGTAATGCTGAAAAAAAATATATATCCACACATTTATATATGTACAAGTATATACATAGATACATACATACATACATATATATTACGCTTATTATTTATATATATGTGTGTGTGTGCACATAGGTGGGACTGAGATAATATGGACCATGAAGTATTTGTTATGCTGTTTTTTACAGAATAAGTCTGCTGACCCCTGGTTGAGACAATAGTAATCTTCACTAAATTGCTCACCCTTTCCCTTTTTGTTCTTCCTGGACTAATTCCTATTCTAGTTGGAATGTTTTCTCTAAAAGTTCCTTCAGAGAGGTTCTATGTGTGGTAAACACTCTCTAATTTTAGATGACTATTTTATTTAGCTGTCAGATTTAAATAATAATTTATCTGGATATATAATTTCAGTAACAAATGTCTTTGAAAACATTCTGCTATTGTCTTCTTTTTTTAAGATTTATTTATTTATGCATACAAGCTGGGGTGCAGGCCAGAGGTGTGGGGTGGTGAGAGGATTCACCAGAGACCGAGTGGGGAGCAGAACAGGTAGATGGACCAAAATACACTGCTGAGGGGAGCAGTGGGCAAGGCAGGAGATATCTGCTGCACCATGTGGGAATCTCCCCAGTCAGGTATCAAACTCACGTCGCAGCTACCAGCAGCTCCACAGCGCTGCGCTCAACCTGTTGTGCCATCAGGAAAGCCCCACTATTGTCTACTTACATCTTGTCTGCTTTTGAGAAATCTAATGAAAATATGATTCTTATTTATATGGAGATTTTTTTTTCTTTGAAGTCTTTCTTATTTTTGAACAACATGTCTGGTTTACTTTTACGTTGTGGTTTACTACTCAGTGAGCTCCTTCAATCTTTTTCAAACATTTTTCTGATAAACATTTTTCAAACATCTACGGATCCTTCTGTATCGCTTAATTTTTTTTTCATTTCCTTCCCCAATTCTCTTCACTTCTTTATGACTTTTGGGAAAAATTTTTGATCAACAATTTCTGTTTTACTATTAAATTAATCTGTTGATATTTCTCTTTCGGCGGCCATATTTTTATACCTAAACCATCCAAGTGGTTCTTATCTGAAATGATTTAGTACTGTTTTATGTTTTTAATATCTTTGTTTATTATCCCAAAGACATTTCATTGTGTTTACTTTAAATTCTTACCCTCCTATGCCATTAGTCCTGCTTCTAGCTGGTAGAGGTTTTTCCATCATGTCTTACACATTGTTTGACCTTCTCTTACATCTCATGAATGTTTAGTTTTTCACTTTGGATGCCATGACTACTAATATCCAACTGAAATGGAAGAAGAAGTGAAATATGTGAACTTTCAATAGAAAGGAGCAATTTAGGTGAAGCAATTCCATTGGTTAGTGTTTTAATAATAAGGTATTACTGGTCCCTTGGTGGAAGGAAATTTATAGAGTTTTTCACTCCAGAAAAAAACCCTGTTTTGAACACTCAGATGTGCCTGGTGATCACATGACAGATTGGACTATATATAGTGACCTATTTGGATCTGCAACAGATGGTTAAAAAAAAATAATGCTACTATGAACCTCAGATGAAACGGTTTGCTGGTGTCCAGAGTGCATGGGAGATGATGGACTGATAGAAAAACAAAGCCCAGAGAAGTGTCTTTAATTGTGTGTTGTGAGATTTACTGGGGGCCGACAGGGGTGAGACTTAAGATCCTCCCTGTTCACAATCTATAAAAAATGATATAGACTGGTTAATTCAGTTGACAGAGCTGAGGGAGGCATAGCTGTTCAACTGAAAGTCAGCAAATTCAGATGTGTTTGGGGCTATTCCCTTGTGCTGGACATTCTCAGAAATTAGTCAATGCTAGCTCATCAACACTCACATCTGGGGAGAATGTATGACCTACAAAGTACATGTAGAAGACCCAATCAGAAGTTGTTTTTGGCACAGGAAGGGCAATTACATTAGTGTAATTTGAATTTCTGGATTGCTTTGGACAATGCCAAGATCTGGGACTCAACTCTAGATAAGGCAAGTTTCCCAGTCTCCTATCTTAGTCATGTCAAAAAGAAAGTGCAGCGATCTGGAACCGTGCATGCATGTTTGTAGTGGGATAAAGCACTTCACCTTTAGTTTGCCTTTGGTAGTCTGGTCCTAGAACAAGAACTTCATAGACTAGTGACTGGAACTCTAGCACAAGGTGGCTTGTTTACCACCAACAACCCAAGGAATCATGACATATTATTATTCCAGCTTTATCCTTTCTCCCAGAAGAAATAAAACACATTCAATTTATTTGCTATTCAATATTGGATTTGCTTCTTTAATATAGAATATGCAAGCATTTCCTATATAGGGAAAGACCATTTATCCCATTTTTTTGCTTTCCACTGTTTTTTCTTCTTTCCAAACAAAACATTTTGTTTGGGGTTAACTGCAGTGTTTGTTTCCATTTTGATACTACATCTGCCTTCTGATTTTCCAAGATGTCATTCTCTACTAAACTATATAGTCGCACTGTTTGAATCAATTTGGAAGAGTGGAGTTCCAGAGGTAATATTTTGCAGGTATTCGCCAGGTAATATTTTGCAGGGGTTTGAGGCACTGGAAGAGATGAAGAGTTCCAGGTCTTGCTCGTGGTTTTTGGAGTGATTGTCTAGGTCAGGAGGACAGTCTAAAGCCATTCAAATTGGAAAGGCTTTAGGATAGTAGTTGGTGAAGTCACCACTGCATTTTATAATATAAGGTAGAGAGCAAGAAATTATTCGAGGTTACAAAAATGTGCTAGATATGAAGAAATGACTAACATAGAGGCTTGAAGACGACAGGTGAGGTGGGTGCATTAGTGACCTGAGGCTCTTAGGAGGTATTCTCAAGGAGGGTGGGAAAGCAACCATCTAGAAGTTGCCATGCAGATCTATATAAGTTCATCCACCCATATACAAATTCATGCACACATATACAAGTTCATCCACACCTATACAAATTCATCTATACATATACACGTTCATCCATACATATACAAGTTCATCCATACATATACAAGTTCATCTATACATATACAAGTATATACAAGTAACTCCTAGAACCAATATCTGGGGAGGCCACCTGAACACAGGCAGTACCATTAACAGAGATGTTCAGGATTTTCAGCTGTGGTTGGTGGGGAGAGCCCACCAACCTGGAAGAGTTTAAGAAATCACAAGGAGGACACCTTCATAAGGAGTGTTCTTCCTGAGAACACATGGGAGGCATTTGGAGCTGGCCAGTAAAAGGATGAGGCTGAAGCCCTGGGTCAAAGGTGCAGATAACAATTCAGGAAAAACTTTAACTCTGAGAGGTGCTAAACAACTCTGGGAATTAGGGAAACAGAAGCACTTGAGTTGAAATGCAGCAATGGCGCTTAGAGAAATTTAGCAAATGTTTTTAGGAATTTGTAACATTCTTAGTGCTCTACAAACCTGAGAAATGGGATTTCCATTTCTGATGAAGATGTAAATATCAATTACATCTTTTTTTATAGATCATCAATGCTTACATGAGTTGGTCTTGCCATCAAAACTTTGCTTTCCCCTCAGCAAAATTGGGAGGTTTGCGCAAGTGTGTGAACACAGCCTCACAGACTTGAGGGAAAGGACGCCATTTTGTAAATGTATTCTTCCCTTTCTGAGTTCTGACAACATACTAGGGATGACAGAAAGGATGCTGTAGCACTTGGAAGGCCTCAGAAGAAGGGGAAGGAGCTGACTCCAAGAGTAAAAGGCTGAATGATTGCTAGGCGGGGGGCCAAGGGAAAGGGGAGCAATTCTGCCAATTCTCCACTCCCCCTCCAAGTGTTCCAACTTCCCATCCACCGCCAAGACACATTTTATTTTTCTGACATGAAATATGTATATAATTCTAGCTTGATTTTTTTTAAAGCACAAGAGGGTTGATTCTGTTTATGCCTCCCTCTAACTCCCACCCAGTACAAACATTGGCCTCCAGCCTGGTGGTGACGACAGGATCTAACAAAACAGAATCCCAGAGTCAGGAGGTAAGTGGCTAAGTGAACAATGGCCCCAAACACCAACACTTTTAAACTGGGTAGGTCTGGTGGTGGACACTTGGAAGAGGAGGCACCGGCAAGACAACTAGCTGGGAAAACACAGCAGACTCTTAATATCTGACTTTGCTTGAAGGCACATGCTGTTTGTCTGGTCCTAACACTGGGGCTGGAGGAGCCATTTCTGGATTTACATCCTGGTGGCTGAGGCAGGAAATGGGCAGCCTCACTGAAATGGAATCTGTTTCAGGACGTTTCACATATGTACCCAAAATACATAGCTTGGCATCTTCATGAACAAATATGATTCATATACAAAAGATAGATATAATGTAAATGAAAAGAACTGGGCATGGAATGAATGGGCTGACATCACCAAGCACGTGTATGGGGCCATGGCTCATCTGTTTGATAATACTGGTCAACAAATTTTCACAAAAGTCATGTTACTGAAATAAAATTAGTCATTTCCTATCAATTTGTATATGCTCAACACGAATATGACAGTCATATTCTAATTTTGGCTCTATTTTTTGGGTACTCTGCAATAAATTGATGTTTACATCACAAAATGCATGCCAATAGTAATAGACCTACGGTTAATACCTGTACAAAATCAAGTCATAGACTACTTAGATTTCTTCGCTTGTCTCTTGTACAGCTGCTCAGCAGCATCTCTGGGGAGTGTCCAGCAGTAGTCAGCCAGCATTGTAGTGGACCATTTTCCCTGGTATCTTTGTTCCATTGATGCGATATCTTGATGAAAACATTCGCCATGTTCATCACTAACCATACCACAGTTTTCAGGGAAGAAATTCAGATGGGAATGAAGGAAGTGGATCTTTAGAGACATATTGCAGCCAAGTTTCTGCTACTGCATCAGCATGTCTTCTACTAGTTCCTTGTAGTTTTCTGCCCTAACATTCCCAAGAAAGTCTGTAGACACCAGGTGAAAAGCATTCCATGCTTGTTTCCCATCACCCTGCAGCAAGTTGTTGAACTGGTCATTTTCGAAGAGCTCTTAAATCTGAGGACCCACAAAAACTCCCTCTTGTAATCGTTGTTTTGCTTTCGATATAAAGTAATTGTGACATCTTCTTCTAGAAGATTCCATTGTTGGAGTTTTGATGCTAGCAATTCTGCCTTGTTCTTGGATAAGTCCATATCATGAACCAGGTCATTTAGTTCTTCCTGTGTTAGTCTGTATGGGGTTGATGATGCACCACAGTGAAAATCTGGATCACTGCATGCTGATGGAACAGGAGAAGAACAGGTCGGCTCACCTTTGTCCTTATCAGATGAATCAAGAGAATATTCCGCTGGAGGTTCTGGAATAGGAAGTCGCCATGTGGAACTGGTCTCAATGCAGATGGAATGTTTGGGTAGGCTATTCTCAACTTCTTTTGCTTCATTATTCCACTGGAAAGAGGAGAAACTGAGCAGAAGGAACAGTCTTTTATGTGGTTGGTTGGCTCTCTTCAAACCATGGGGTCTGCAAATGGCATTGATGATTTTTGGCATTTCACCACTGTGGAAGCTGTGTTGTCCACATATGATGTGGGGCCCAATGCTTGTCTTGGTCACCAACCTTGCATCCGAAGTAAAGATGATAAGCCTTCTTCACTTGAGAAGTGATACTTTTCTTTTGATTGGCAAATGTCACTTCCCCACAAACAGAGTAGAAATTCTCCACACTATTAATGCACTTTCGAGGCATTACTGCTCTGTATTGTGCCTAAATGGATAAAACAATAACATTTCTATGGAACTGCTTAAACTGTCTTGCACAAAGTCTGAAATATTTTCAATGCCCAACCTTTCCAACAGGGCTTTCTGATGCACTGATGATGCACTTTCTGTGCACTAATGACGTCAGCTTACTTCAGCAGCGGCCTGGCAGTAGTATTGCATTGCATTAGAATATGATGCAATCAACTCTGGATGATGTGTGCATGATGGTATTATGCAATGCAATGCAATATTACATCATTCTAGGCTGATTTAGGATGCTGTTGCAGTCCTACTGGATAAATTTACATGGTGAAACATCTAAAATGAATTACATGAAATATCTTCAAAACAAGAGCTAATAAAAAATGTTCAGGATCATATTCGTGTTCAGCACACCAAGATACTACAGACTAGGCCTTGTTAAGTCAGTAATGGTCTCACTGTTGACCAGAGTAAGCGGATCCACCATGCTATGCATCTGTGGCTCTCACCTCTTCATGTGATCCTCGTGTGGCTGTACGTCAGGTATGGAGAGAACACTCCAAAAATCACCCCATTGCAGCAGGCAAGGAGCCACAGAACCAAAGATCATTGATCACTTCTAATTCATTAAGGTTTCCAAAATCCTTAAATTTCATCTTTTGTGTCAATGAAACATCCTTTCTTTCAGTCCTTCAATGAGCAAAATGGATCTATCTTTTAATGTTGCGTTCACTTTCAGCGCCTAGCTTATAATACGTGCATTTTTATTGTATTATTTTTATTATAAAAGAACAAATAAATGATACTGAATGAAGGATTCGCTCTCCTGATAGCTTGATTGTGAAAAAACATTAAACCCGTATAAATTCAGCTAATTTCAGATAATTCTTCTACAGTTTCAAGAGCTACACTTTTACCGAAAACCTAAGGAATCATCTTTCCTATACATGACGGCTTCTCCTGTTGCTCCTTTATTCCAGAATCCAGAGGGGGCCATTCTTGGGGCTGTGACCAGTAGTTTCATGGTAGGACATGACAGCTGTCTCTCTGGTAGCTCAGGCTAGACCCTATCTAGGGAAATACTTGACATCTCTCGAGCTATATGGGCGAAAGTGGCTGGAATATCTTAGAGTGAAAGTCAAGTCGACAAATTCTCCCAATTCTAAAATCACTAGATTTTCCCTTTTGGTTATTTCTTCTAAAACCAGAGAATATTAAAAAAATTGAATCTATAAAAGATCCTCAAAAGGGTTCCTCAGAGTCGCTCTCTTTTCTCCTTTCTCTCTCTCAATCCATAACTCTCTCCGTTAATGCTTGTGTTGGAGGCAGTTCTCAAATGTCTGTCACCAGTGCTTCAATTGCCCATGGTGAGTTAGAAATCTGAAAGCAGCCTTCTAACAGACGATAGCTCCAAGCAGTGTTAGTTATGACAAGGATCAAAAACGAAGCACAAGCACATGTGAAAGAGCCCTTTAACTCAAGTTCTTTTCAGTGAGAATGTTAGTCTTCATAAAATTAATAGGATTATTTTTGAGCATTTCTAATTCTAACCATTTCTAATTTTGACCAGTCCTAATTGGTTTTTGTCACCCACCATGCCTACAGGATATAGAGCATCCCCCTATGTAACACCTCCTCAATTCTTGGCTTCTCTTCTATGCATGTTTGGACATCTGAGCTCATTACCACACTGTTTGCTCCAAGTGTTGTCAGGCTCTTCCCCATGTCCCTATCAACAAGCTGGACAGTTCTTCAGCACGTGCTCCCTAAGTTAAGGTGGTATCACAAATAGTAAAGAGCTCATCTCAGAAAGAAGGAGTAGCTTCCATGCTTCTCAAACAACATGGGCAATTTCTGGAGCACTACAGCCAATCATGAGGTGATTCCATGTGGGTCTGGGTGGCTGCCATTATCGTTCACTTATTCTAATCTTCCCTTTTGAGATGCCTCTGTCCTGTGCAACACCAGATATGACAATGCAGCTTTCACGGGCCAGGGCCTCACACAGTACAGGCTGCAGTGAGATTACATGCCCTTGAAGTCTGTGTGCGGCACTTATGTTTCTAGACGCCTCGTGTGTCAGCACTAAAAGGGAAATATAAATAATCTCCTTTCACAGATGAGGAATAAGGCCCAACCACGGAGGACCTACGTATTTTCACACAGTGAACTATTTATCAAGCAGATGTACAAGTTGAAGTTTAGACCCCACATTCCCTCACCATTATCCACATTTCCTACTAATAGTCCTTGATGGGAGATAGACTTTTCTTTAACATAAAGTTATTTTAAAATAGTTTGGTTTGATAACAATGAGAAGATCTACCCTGACCAATACAACAATCTCCATAGTTTAAAAGTCAGTGGTGGGGCCTCCATAGTGGTGCAATGACTTAAGTCGCAGCACTATGAAGCTATCTGCAGCCACTGAAGCATGAGTCCGATCCCCGGCCAGGGAACTTCCCACATGGCGCCGCAGAACTCTCCTGTCTCCCCGCTGCTCCCCTCAGCAGTGTATTTCAGTTGATCTGCCTGTTCTGCTCCCCACGCTGTCTCTGGTGAATCCTCTCACCCCCTACACCACTGGCCTACACCCCAGCTTGTATGCATAAATAAATAAAATAAATAAAATAAATAAAAATAAATAAATAAATAAAAAAAAGTCAATGGTAGTAAAACACAAATTTTAGTTCACAATTCTTTACATGAAAAGATAAATGCTGTTCCTAAAGAAAAGAGGGAGTAGTGTGGAATGTGGAAGTATGGGCTTAAGAAAAATCCTACAGAAACATCCACAATGATTTTCTAGTTTCTCACCTTGGGCAAACCCTACTTTCAGTTGTTTATTGAAGAGCATATGATTGATCTTTGACAGCCTGCTTATCTGTGAAAGGAAAGGAACGTGTCCTGTGCTGGAAGGTACTGTGGGAAGCAGAAGGCCGGCATCCTAGACTTGGCTGTTAGTGAGATTCGTTGTTTGGGCCAGGCATGTTTATTTCTTTTTCTGTTCCTTGGTTTACTGGGCTGTGAAAAGACTTTCCACTGGACCCTCCCTAAGGATGCTCATTATCTTTGATATTTTGTAATTCATTTTATAGAATTAGGCAGAAGGTAAAGACATATTGCTGTTGCTATAGCTAGGAGTCTCTAAAGAGCGTAGGATACCTAAGGTGAGCCTCGCTGCCTATATTCCCTTTGAATGGGATCGCGTTGCTGTTCTACTCATGGCTGGTATGTCATTCTCTCCTTACAACCTCCTGGATGGTCCAGCAAGCAAGTGTCCTGGTTCCACCTACCACTTCCACCCCCAAAGTTCTAAATCTTGGAACTTCTCAGCCTTGAAGCAGCTTGTTGGCTCCGAGTTGGGTATTTGTATATGCGGCATTTCCATCATCTGGGAATTCTCATTCAGGACTCTCTCTTCCGTGCTCACGGCTCCCCATCTCTGCTCTTGCCTCTGCGCTGATTATTCACTTGCACGGTTTCCCTTCATGCCTCATCTTTTCTCATTTGTTTCATGCTGCTCGTGTCATCATATGTAAGCTCAGGCCTGGGATTTCTGGATCCTTTCTAACAAAACTTTGTTTATTTTTTCCTCTTCTTTCTTTCCTTGTTAGATCATCTGTGCTTTTCCTGTTGTTTCATTCCAGCAGCATTTACAGAGACTTTATGAATGTGGCTTAAAATGTTCCCTTTTGCTTATGGGAAACCTCCTTCACACTCAGGTCTGCTTACACTCACGAGGTTTCCTCTATATGTTTTCTGGCGCTTTCTGAAGCTTCCTTAGAAACAGGAAGTAGGCAGGGCTTCTGAAGTGACCTCTCCTCCCCCGCCCCATGTCCTGGCCTGCTTCTTCATGCTTGTGACAGTGATGACCGACGGGCCACGCTTGTGATTGTGTGTTATAGGCACAGTTGCCCATAACTACGGGGTTATCCGGGAGGACTTGACCTAATTGCAGGAGTCCTCTAGTCTAGAAGGAGACACCAGAGAGATGGCATTTATAGGACCGAAGGGACAACACTTCGTGGGATGGAGGGGTCGCCTGGACAGCATGAGGAGGGAGGTGGGTGGCCCACGGGGCAGAGAGCAGTCCCTGGCCAGCAGTCAGCAAAGGATTGGGGACCTTTTCTCAAAACCTAACAACTGCCAGCACTAGATTCAGCTGGCACCCTCAGGGAGCTCCCAAGCAGATTCTCCCCCAGCATCTGCATGTGGGAACCCCTGCTGCCCCCACCTTGACTTTGTGGGACCCTAAGCAGAGAGCCTACAGGCCCCATGCAGTCTTCTAACTCACTGAAACTGTGACACAGTAAATTAGCGTTGTCTTAAGCAGGTAAGTTTGGGGTAACTTATCACACACAATAGAAAACGGTGACTTTCAGCTATGGTGTTGCTTTGGTGCTTCTGACCTCCTGCCTCCGAATCTAGTAACTACAGAAGTGGGGTCTTTGGACTCACAGAATTTAAGTCCTTTCAAACCACAAGATCTCCAAAATGTAGAGGTTAGGGCTCACTTCCAAATAATCTTCTAAATGATTCTAATTTAGAATCACAATATTGCTTTATCCAAAGAGGGCGGGGAGCAGTCTGCCAGAGAATTTCCCTTCCTCTGCTAGCAGTAGCCGGACGCTCCAGATTGGCCAGTTATGCCCAAACTCCCACTTATGCATGACACATTGGGTGGAGGGGCAGTAAGGAAAGCGGGTGTGAATTATTTTGGACCCATCAGGTGAAAAACGAATCTCTTTTAATGCAATTTTATAAGTAAATATGAAAAAGAAGGAACAATTTACGGAGCTTAAAAGAGAATGGCCTAGAACGAGAATCAGAAATATCATGGACAAGAGGATGGATAAATTCTGAGAATTTGATTCAAACTACTTTTTAAACGGCCATTACCTTTAGAGGTAAAGGAAACTAGGTGGGAGAGAAAAGGTAAAACAATCAACATATTTAGGTAGACTCCACTCATCAAACTATGTTATGTCTTTTCTTTCCGCCTTACTACAAAGTGAAAAATTAAACTAGGAATCTGAAGAAGTAAATTGTATATTCACTCTAACAATTCGAATCTATAAATATCAAACACAAGTTAATAGAAGAATGAAGCTAGAATAAGGTTAGCCTTAAGAGATTTCCACATCAAATTGCCCCGAAACTTTAAAATTCTGGAAAGGGAATTATTCTGCTTTTTAAAAAATTCACTTTTTACAAAGTCAATAAAATGGGTTCAAATACTTTGTGTCTTAATAGAGTTGGAAGTACTCTGTAAGGGATATGTCTTTAGTGAAAATGAAACTGGAAAAATGTCAGAAATCAGGACTTAAATTCTCCAATTTGGAAATTTTTATCTAAGTGTTTTCACTTAGAGAGATGCAGCTTAGCATTGCTTATCACTTGCATTTCAAAAACTGTCATGACACAAACAGTTTTTCATAGAAATAAAAGTAAATGGATGAACTAGCAACACGGGTGACCCAGTTCTTACAAGGAGAAGTTGAAGTCACCAATGTAAACCAGGCCTTGCCAAGCACAAATTGTGTTCTGAAATTTCCCAAATGTGTCTGCCCTTGGGCAAGGTCAAACTTTCTGCTCCTCACTAAGTCTAAATAAATCTCTGGCTGGTACCCCTAGGTGAATCGACTCACCAGGTGGATAGCGAGTGGGAGCTTGGGGTAATCCCTGACCTGGGCTGGCAGCTCAGGGAATGCATGAGAAGACCGGCTTGGACAGGAACTAGAATAAGAGTGACTCAGGTGAGGGAGAGGAGAGCAATACAGGGAGAGCAAACAGAGGGGATATGGACACTCACGTTGCTCCCTTCTGGGATGGCAAGGTCTCCAATGATGAGGAAAATAATACCTTGCATATTCACACATTTCATAGTAAAATACCCATATTGCTTCTCTTCTGGTATCTTCCAAACAGCTTGCTGAGATATGAAAGGCAGGAATTTATACCCCATTTTTAAAGAGGAAGAAATCAAGGTCCCGAAGGAGTCACGTGACTCTCGCACAGTCCATCATGCCTGAAGAGCTGACACCAGCTGCAGCCGGGAAACTGCTATGAAAGATGATGTGTCATTTACACACATTTTACAATATGTTGAGTTTTTTTTACATGTAGCTCAGTGAACTGAGCTTATTCGGTATCATCATGAGGATTATCTCCTTTCGGTTATAAAGAAATGGAATGTTCTTAGGATTTACAGAATTTATCCAAAATCACACCAGTTGGTCACTATAGTTGTTAACCTCAAAGAATATCTCCATTGTCTAGCCTGCTTTTTACCTGAAATGATGAAAGATATCCTAGGGTGATAGATCAATTCCCAAGTAATTATTTTTATTTTATTAAAAAAATTTTTTTTGACTCAGTCACACGGACAAATCAAGACAACTTAATTCTGCTCCATTGCAGGCTTCCTTCACCATGTCCAACACTGGAAGCCGCCTATGATGTTCACTGTGGCAAAGGTCAGGTATTATCATGTCTGTCCTGGGGACATTTCAATGCTTAGTCATGGGCCAACATTTGCTAATAGAACATTAAATATTCATCTGTTTATTGTGTCAAAAGGGAGTTCCTTCACATTTTTTTTCAGGGTTAGGAAAGATAAGAGAAAAGGGAGAGTGTTTGACAGATGATGGGGGAAATGGGGGAGGGTAGAGTGGGGGATGATGTTTCCAGGAATATGGAGAAACTTGGAGGGATGCCCAGAATTTGGAGTGGGAGCTAGGGAGGGAGACACAGGGAAAATAAGAGAGGCGACAAAGACAGACTCAAAGTGTAAGGAGGCCTTGAATGTCAGGACAGGAAGTTTGAAATTGATGATGGAGACACAGAGAAGACAGAGGAGACGCAGAGGGAAGAGGCGAGTAACACCCACAGGAGCCCTGGAGGGTTGTCGTGGGCACAGGGAGTCTGGCTGGGGCACTGGGGAAGGAAAGATTATAAGGGAAAGGAGAATTTCCAACTCTCATGTGCCTCACAGATATATAAATAAAGCACAATAAGAACTATAATGAGGAAATAAATGTCATAAAAATGTTTGATAGCAGATGGGACATAGAAACATGAAAAGATGCCAATAGACTCTAGCCAAGAACAATAAGGGAAAGAGTTTGGTCTAGATGACCTCGAAATTCTGTTCCAATCTCGCAGATTCTGTAATTCTATGCCTTGGTTCAATTTATTGAATTCCACAAGCACACATTTGCCAGCTACCGCCTACATAGAAAATACTACGTAGGGTTCTGTGGCGGGGAATGGGGATTGGGAAGTGTGTGTGGGGTAACTATCATCTGATTCTCCACGCTGGAGAAGTCCTGTGCACATGTGGAGAAGATGTTGCAAACTATAATGCATTCACAACGAGCAAGTGAGGTTAACGTCTGAAACATGTCATAGAAGCCCAGAAAGGAGGGTGGGAACACTTAGAGTCATCTGTGAAAATGACTATGTCAGAGATTGGCAGAGAAAAATGGAGGCGCTTATGAGGTGGAGAAACTCTCATGTCTAAAAGGGGTAAGAAAAATATTCTGGGAAAGTCAGTTTGACAGGTGGGATTCTAAGGTAATTCCCAGTGAACTCCACCTTGTATAACTCCCTCTCCTTAAGTGCAGGTGGGGCCCCTGACTTGGTCTTAGTCAACAGACTATGTCAGAGATGGTGGACACCACTCCCACGATTATGCAATGTCCTATGCAAAGGCAAGGAGATGATCAAGCCTGTGATTGTATCCCCTTTCCTAAGACTGAGAGATTCATCTGCCATTTTGAAGAAGTAAGCTGCCATTTGTGAGTTCCACTTGGCACAGAAGATTGAGGTCTCTGGGAGCTGAGCCCATTCTCCAGCTGACAGCAAACCAGAAAGCAGGACATCAGTCTCATGACAGCAAGGGGACCACTTCTGCCAACAAGCAGGTGATCTGGGCAAGGGACCTTGAACTCCAGAAAGGAAAGGAGCATGGAGGACACCCACACTGTCGTCCTATGAGACATGAGCAGAGGACCCTACTAACACATGCCTAGACTTCTGACCAACAGTGAAGCCAAGAAAATAAAAGGTTGCAATTTAGCCACCAACTTTCTGGTGATGCGTTCTATATCAATATAAAGCGAATAGAAGTTATCAAATCTGATTGAAGTTCTGGCTCTATGTTAGTGGTCAGTGGGAGATCAGATTCAAAGATTTTTTTTGGAATGGGACAATTTAGTCAAGTTTCAAATTAGAATTTATGTGATGAATGATGTCTGGTTTGAATTAGAAGTCAATGAAATTCCAGTAGGTGGGACAATTTGGGGCATGTTGTGTGAGCAGCCATGTTCTGCAGTAAGAGCAGTGATGTAATTTGTGGGTTGGTGGAGGGGTGAGTAGACAGAAGCAGCCCTCCTTTATCTTTAACATTTGACTGCTATGGTGGCTGCCAGCTTGAGGCCACTGTGATGATTTTCTGTAGGACTACACCATCCCCTTTGAAGTTGTTAAAACTGGAGCAGGTGTATCAGAAGCTTAAGGCAGGTTGAATTGTGGCTAGATGGAACCGCCATGTAATCCTGGAAAGGAGAGGTGGGTATGAGCTTTTAAAGTCTCTCTCCAACTCAGTCTCAATGCATGAGTCTTCTCTACAAATTTCTCATAGGTGCACAAGCACCTGGGAAAATATTAACCTATGGCTTACTAACATGGACAGACAGGATGGTTAGACCATGTCAAACATGAGAAGACTTAATCTGAGTTGCCATTTCATTCAATCAAAATTGTTGAGAATTACCTTTAAGATTGTCTATTTAAAAGATGAGAAAACAAAGACCACAAAAGCGGAGAGAATTGTTCAGGCTCCCATAGTCACTCCATGAGACATTAGTTACAACCTCTATGCCTTCTACCGTCAGCCCTTAATGGTAGATATAGGAAATGAAGAAGGAAAGAGGAAGGGTTTGCTTAAAGATGTCAACTATGACTTATCCTTTGAATTTATATACAAACCTAATAAATGCCTAAGAATTGCCATGGCTACTATGGAGAATACCTCATTTGTTGTGAGTAGGATCATCTCTCTACCATCTGTTCTTCTTGTTCACTTCCACTCCCATTTATTTGCTTAATATGCATCTACTACCTTTCCCTTTAGGAGAATACTGCTAATGGTAGGTTCAGATTTCCTTCTAGGATTGGACTCTACTAAAATTGGGAGTTGCCGGCTCTCCTTCTCCATCTAGCCAACACTCCTCTCTCTGGAAAAAGCTCCCATGGTCTTCCTCTCAACTTCAAGTACATATTGGAAATAGCAAAGGCCCAATATTACAACCCAGTGGGTTGTAATAGTTATGCAGACCCAGAGGACAGAGCTGTATGACTAATGTTTGAAACGATGGTTGAAGAGATGGCACAGCTCAGAACCACTGCACTCAGAGGCACTAATCTAAAGCTCGGTCTGTCAACTCCTAGTCATGAAACTCTTTTATAAGAAGGACAGAGAGGAAGGGAGAAGAGAAAAGGCACATGGGAGAAAGGAGAAATCGAGGAAGAGAGCCATCATCAATAAGAGTACTGGGAGAAGAGAAATAAAAGAGTGCATCGGATGTTAGGCCTAAGAATTTTTTCCCTGACTCAGAACATTAGAAGTGGTTTATCAAACTCTTTGTGCACCCAAACATATTTTCCTGGATTGGAATGCTGTGGCCAGTCCAGCCCTGCAACCACCCACCCATTAAACCCAGATGGATGTCCTGGAAATTTGGGTGGAGGGTCAATGACTATCTCAAAATGAAGTGAAGTTCCTGTAACCAGGATAGCTCTTTGCATCCTACTGCAGAGCTTGTCAAAGGCCTCATCTGATAGGAAATGACAAATAGCCACTTTCCAATAGCTGCATTGCCCTTGAGAAGCATTCCTGGGAAAGAGCATAAAACCACAATCAAATGGCCATGCCGCTTCCCACGTTAAGTACACAGCAAGTGGTTGATGTGTGGGCTCGGGACAGAAGTCTAAACTCCCAGAAAGACTTGCACTGCTAGTGCTTCTAATGACTCCCCTGGCCTTGACATGTGAGGAAGCAGGACTCGTACCCATTAGAGGCAAATTTTTATTAGAGTGGCCATTCCAGGGGATTATTAGCAACTTGTAAAGAATGCAATTACCACTGAAGCTGTATTCAGCTGAATACATTTTAGCTATAATTGAAAACAAATGCAGGCCTCATTGTATGGCTGGTTAAGTCTTGTGATTGTGACTGTTATCTTATTATTTCCCATTAATTAAAACAACATGTGCTGTTGGGATTTCTTTGCAATTATGCAGTTGCAACTTGCTGAAGACTCCAAACAGACTTTGTTATTTAGTGTTTGCTCTGCACACCCATTCAGCGTGGGCCACTATGATTTTTACCACTAACTTTTCAGATCCACTGACATGATGGGAAAAAATACCGATGCATTTTTGTTCCCATTCTTTTTCAAGAACATTTACACTCACTCAGCTCCTCCTGACTCTTAAGTAGCAGGAGGGCCACTGATGGCCATGAACACTAATATTTTAATCTTGATGACTTTCAGAAGAAATCAGTTTCCAGCTTCTGTTGATCATTAAAAGGAGTGTTAAGGGCTGACGAGCTGCTGTGAGTTTTAAGTCTGTTTTTAACCACATGCAATTGTCAAGGATCTCATAGCATTTTTTTTTTCCCTCAGATTAGATGTTTCATTCCAATGAGCTAGGGAAATTTGATTTTAGGGGAATTTGCTGCAATTACATAACTTGCCTTCTCAGAACATGTTTCAAAGTTTAGATTTGGAAATAAGAGACCAGGCTCTAACTCCCTAGTTTGATGTGATATGGGGAAGTGACCTCATCTCTGTGGACCTCGCTTTTACCATCTGTAAAATTGGAATAACCAACCTGATCTTATCTACCCAGCAGGGATATTCTGAGACCATGTGGAAGGGTTTTGAGATCTGCAGTAAGTGTCCCAGAAGGCAGGCTCATGATAACAAGAGTCTTCTCACCACAGACTCTGCGGTTGGTTTCCATTGAGTACAGCAGGTTTTGACACTCAATGTTTAATGAATGTTTTGCGGAACGCAGCCATGGTTTCATGTTGTGTGCCATGATGGATGTTTTTGGAAGGGACACATGAAGAGAGATCTAAGCACTGGTAGGAAATGCATGTAGCTTGAAACAACTGCCTAGTCTCTGAGACGATGAGCCCTCCACTCCTCCTGTAGAGAGCTCTCCGCCTTCCACTTGGCCTCCCACTGGCTTCCTTTCATTCTCCTTGTGGCCAGCTTACTGCTTCTCTTTGGATTTTGCCCTTTTTCATCTTGTTTGTGATCATCATCCTCACTGTTAATTTATTACATGTATTACATTTTACATTTCCAGATGCTTAGCTAAAAATCAACACGAGACATGTATTGTACAGTCCAGTGACAACACATACAATGTGACAATGGGAGCTGTAAACGTAAGGACAAGTACCTGGAAGAACAAAAAGCAAAGCTACAGATAGGGTAGGAACTCAGGGCCCCTATTCCATACTGAGATTCAGAAATCAAACTGAGGATATAAAACTAGCTAAAGATCAAGACACAGAATTATCCTACATCCACTAAGTAAACATGGCGTACAAGAGCCCATCAACTCTGGTCTTTGTCTATCTTGTCACTTCATTTTATCAGTCACTCTTCCAATCTTTCACTCATTAGATACATTTTCTCTACATTGACAGCCTGAAATGATCCCCTTCTCTCCATAAGCAAAGGTTTTAGACCTTTGTAATGTTGTAGATGCCTTTGTCTCTGCTGGAACTATCTTTCTCCTGTCTCCACCTCCAGAATTCAGAGTAATGTTATGGTATAATTCCATGCTTGCCCTCTCCACAAAACATGAGACCTGGAGAGTAGGAACTTTCTTTGCTCATTTCTACATCTTCAAACCTCAGTGATGTACTGTCACCGTATGTTATTTACTGAACAAACATAAAGATCATTGGTGTCCAATAGAACTTTCTATGCTGATGGGAGAGTTCTCTATCTGTGCTGTCCAATCTAATACCCTCAATCTATAGGTAACTGCCCAGCACTTGCAATATGGTTAATGCAGTTGAGGAACATACTGTAAGTTGTAATTGATTTAAGTAGTGAACGTGACCAGTAGGGACTGAGTTGGGTAACACGGATATAGATAATGACGGGAGAATGGTGGGAAGTGATGATGAGAAATGGTCCCCAGATTCCATAACAAGGGACTGCTGTACACTGAAAGGGTGAGACTTGGGATGGAGACAAACAACCCACCCAACCTCCAGAATTCTCCTATACTCCTTATTGGTTTTATAGTCCCACAGTGGGCCTGGGGGCTCAAAGACTACAGCACCCAGAAACTACACATTCTCTCTGACTTGCTTCCCGAGTGGTGTGACACCTTCTGTATGGATGGTGCCTGTCAAAAGAATCCTCTCTCTAACATTTAAAGAAAGCTTGGGATAGGAATCAAATCGAGAGGAGGGAATAATCTGCTTAAAGTTGGCTGAAGGAGGCATCCTAATACGAGGCAATGCTCTGAGGCCCCTCTCTTGGGTGGAGTCATCTTGCCTTTGGCACAAGCCTTCCTCCAAGGCCAGGGAAGGTACAGGGCAGCCAGAGAGACAGAGCATGTCTGGGTCGGGAAGAAAAAGAGCACTGCAGGGTCACCAGTTGGAACAAACTGAAACCGAACACAGCTGGAGATCATGCTACATGCTTTCCAGATGCCTCCCTGGAACCGGTTCCTGTTATATCTCTGCAAAGGAGGTGTTTGGAATAGACACGAAATCAACACAGCTCTATGGTCATGTCACTGGATTCTCTAGAATCTCAGCACCACTGCTGGGGAGGATCTCAGTGGTCATCACCCATAGGGGCCCTTAAAATGTCTTAACACATTGTATGCGGGAAACGTATTTATACGTTTTACGTTGACTGGTAGTAGCAAACCAGCCGCAAACAATGTGTTATTACTCACCAGCTATGTGGCTTAAAGAAAGTGGTGATCCTTTCTTATAGGAATAGTAACATGGGAATAATGTTTTGCTTACAAAAATATTTTAAATTGTATGTGGAAAACGAATTTATACGTTTTACGTTGACTGGTAGTAGCAAACTACCTGCAAAGTGTTAAGAAGACTTGTGAACTCCCTGAAATGTAGGTAAACAATGTGCAGCTAAGTATTTTCCTTAAAGAAGGCTCAGAGCATTCATAAAATTTTCAATGAGATTCATAAATCAAACAAGATTCAGAACTCTGTTCTATTTCATATCCCACCTACCATGTCCCATCTGAGGGCATCAGGCTTAGCACTGACGACCTTTCCCAGGTCATGCTGGTCATAGAGGTCAAAGACGGAAGAGGGAAGAACCAAGAGCTTACAATTCCTCATTATAAATCCTATCCCATTTGTCCCAGTTGTCATCCAGACCTCTGGAAGTAATGGTTTTAGCCAATATTCACCCATCATACCAATGGCAGTCTTTATTTCTCCAGTCTTCACAAATATCAGGAGAAACTTTGTTGTACCTGGTTGAATACCAGAGCTAACATCATCACCATGATTCTCAGAGACCACTGGGTCGCAATGAATGAACACAAATAATCTGTGCATTCTCAGCCTGAATAAATGATGTTTTCCACAGGTCTATGAACATCTTGAAATAAATGTGGATGCAGCTGCAATAAACCAAGCACAATTTTCTTGATAAATGAATTCACTTGAAACAAAGCACAATAAGTCAAACCACCACCACTAGAGCGATGAGATCTGAAATATTCTGATGCCACAGAGGCCTCACACTACAAAAATATGAGCCATAGAAGTACCTGCACTGCCTTTCCCTGGTTTGGCAATCCTGTGCAATGAAATAAATTTAAATCAATATGTTCTTTTTTTTTTAAGATTTATTTTTTATTTATACATACAAGCTGGGGTACAAGCCAGAGGTGTGGGGCGGCGAGAGGGTTCACCGGAGACAGAGTGGGTAGCAGAACAGGCAGATCAGAAATACATTGCTGAGAGGAGCAGCGGGTGAGACAGGAGAGGTCTGCCGCACCATGTGGGATTCTCCCTGGCCGGGCGTCGAACTCGCGTCGCCACTGCCGACAGCTCCACAGCGCAGCGCTTAACCGCTGCGCCACCGGGGAGGCCTCAATGTTCTTAGTAACGGGCCTCCCTGGTGATGCAAGGGGTTAAGTCTCAGCCTATGAAGCTATCCGCAGCCACTGCAGCACGAGTTCGATCCCCAGCCAGGGAGCTTCCCACATGGCACAGCAGACCTCTCCAGCCTTGTCTGCTGCTCCCCTCAGCAGTGTACTTCAGTAGATCTGCCTGTTCTGCTCCCCACTCTGCCTCTGGTGAATCCTCTCACGCCCCACACCTCTGGCCTGCACCCCAGTTCTTGTGTGCATAAATAAATAAATATTTAACAAAATATGTTCTTAATAAAACTATGGTTTCAAGCACTTTCTCTAATCTTCAAAGCAAAGTAAGCCATTTTCATTTCTGAAATGCAGGCACCCATCCTCCCAGGAAAGTCCCTGATGCTGTGGAGTGTCCTCAACTTCCTGAGGCTGCTGCCGCTTTGGAGAAGCACATGGGTTACTGGATGTTGGCGGGGTTGGGGGTGCTGTTCCACTCTTAGGAATACTGGCCTCATCTCTGGGCAAACAGGTCAGGATTAGAGTATCTTCATGAACTTGGGGACAATTGGGGTAGCTGCGTGTCATGGCAAGTTGGCCCAGGGTTGACTGGTTCACATGCTGTCCACTGAGTGACGGACAGCCTGTTTCGTGCAAAATCCCAGTAGGAACAAAAAGGCCGGTGGAGTTTGCCTGGTTTCCTTATAATAAAAATGCTATTTACTATGACCTCTGCTTCGTTTGTGCATATACATACACACGCCTAGACCAGTCGGTGGGCCGGGCAGTCGTGAGCAGTGGAGATGAACACTCAGGACTCTCCAGTTGTTTCACATCAGCTTGTTCCCCCTAAAGACCTTAATGAAATCTTAGGCCAGTAAAGACCCGAGGGAATCAGACCACACATTGCACTTCCCTCTGCGTTTCAGAGGCGCTGGCCGGGGCCCTCACAGTAGCCACGCCCTTAAGGAAGCCTCCTGTTCCCCTCCCCTGGGGCATTTCCAAGCATTCTTGTTTGTTCAGACATCTGCCCACAGGCACCCGAGGCAGCGAGCAGAGCCCAAGGGGGGCCTTCTGTCCAAGTAGCTCAGAAGTAGAGGGAAGGTGGCCCCCTTACCTCTCGAGGTGTACACCTCACTTCCCTATGCGGGGCTGCTTGCACCAGCCGAGGCCACAGGGCCTGCAAAAAAGCATTTCCATTGCTCGCCTTACAAGAAGCAGGCTTGCTCTAGAAATTCTGGGGAGAAACCCTCACATTCAGCTTTGTTAATAGAACTGGGTAGCGCATGTGGGCCAGGCCCTCAAGGCCCTAACTCGGCAGGGCCGGCAGCGCAGGGTCTCACGTCCCCCAGTTAGGGCTCAGTGACCTCCCCTCTGTCGCTGGTCACCCGCCGTGACTCTACTGTCATTTAGTTGGAGGCTTTGTCCTCTACCATGTTATCACCACCATATCTCATTTAAGACTCCTTCAGTTGACCTTCCCTTATCATAAACACCCTCTCGGAACTTTTCTAGAAAAAAGTTTAGATAGTGATTTGTGGGGCATAATCTTTTGATGGCTGATGAGAAGGGAGAGGTACCTAGGCTACCCAGGCGAGGAAAGACTACGGGGAATAAAGAAAACTCTGTCACCCTACTTTGACATTTCTAGGGAGGAACCCTCGCTGTTTGTTGGGGGCTGAGTTCCAGGAGTGAGCAGTTACCAGGATTCTACCTGGTTGGAGTAGAAAGTAAGTGCTGTGATCGACAACACTTCCCTCCTAGAATTTTCTGTTTTCTGAGGAAATGCAAATGGCCAACAGATATTTGAAAAAATGCTCAACATCACTTATAATCAGAGAAATGCAAATCAAAACCACAATGAGATACCACCTCACACCCGTGAGAATGGCACACACTAAAAAAACCGACAACAACAAATGTTGACGAGGATTTCTTGCCCTATTAGCTGCTAATTAAAGGCTGGAGACAGACAACTGCTGACATCATTCCTTCCCAAGACAGGATTGCACAAACCCCCGACTTCCAGTGTTCCCTGTACATGGTGCACCCCTGGGTTGTGTGCTCATGGAAACACAGGGAAGAAGCTTACGAGGCTTATCCAGTTTCCCGAGAAAGGGCCTGGTTTGGGGGGTCTGGAATGATGTGGTTTGGATGAAAAGATATGATTGAAGAATGTCATAAATGTCAGGAAAATCTGGAAGATGATGCTTTACAGATGCCCTCAAGCTCCCCAGCCCAGTGCAGCTGGTTGGTCGCTGGCATCCCCTTATCAACAAAGGAGGCCTCCTGGAACTAGCGCAGACAGAGTTCGCAGTGAACCCCCTTGCTTTTATCCACAGGATGTGGAGGATTTTTCAATATAGATTGAACTTTTGGAGAGAACATTTCTCAATGTTGGTTTTATGATGGGTGATTATTTTAGCTAGCAAGTATTTCATGAACAGGCATCTAAGCAGGTCAGGAACACCCACATGAATACAGACTTAGCTTTGAGGGCGAAGCCCACTCCAATTCTTGTAGCTTCCAGAAAGCAAAACTGGTAACTAGATTGAAAGGGACTCGAGCAGTAACTCCCTGGTGGCGCAGCAGTTAAGCGCTGTGCTGTGGAGCTGTCAACAGCGGCGACGCGAGTTCGACACCCGGCTGGGGAGATTCCCACATGGCGCAGCAGACCTCTCCTGCCTTCCCCGCTGCCCCCCCTCTGCAGTGTATTTCGGTCGATCTGCCTGTCCTGCTCCCCACTCTGTCTCTGGTGAACCCTCTCGCCGCCCCATGCTTCTGGTCTGTACCCCAGCTTGTATGCATAAATAAGTAAATAAAAAAAAAGAAAGGGACTCAAGCATAACAGTATCTTTCAGAATGAGATCCCTGAAAATAAATAAGAGAAAACAGGCCAGGAAAAACAGCTATGCAGACAGACATTTTTAGGTTCTAGAAAGCATTTTTTGTAGAGATCCTAGGTGAGGAAGCACAAAATAAAGCAAATGGGATTTTTATGGTTGATTTTCCTCATTTTGTAATGAAAGAAACAGGCTCAGGGAAGGTAAGGGACTTTTTTGAAGTAGCAGAGTGAAATATGGGGTGAGATTCCCACTGACTTCTTAATTCCAAGGCCAATCTTGTTCCCCCTCCCTTCTTGCCATTTTTCCTATTATCTTCCTCAACTTAGCAGCTCTTAGCTCATTGTGCAGAAGCTTAGGTGAAGTCAGAACAAAGCATCCTGGACACCATCACTGGGCTGCATGTGGGCAACTGGGCTTCTTGCTCCCTTGACTGTTTTTTTTTTTTTCTTTTTCTTTTTTAGAGCTGGGGTGTAGGCCAGAGGTATGGGGTGGGGGGAAGTGAGAGGATTCACCAGAGACAGAGTGGGGAGCAGAACAGGCGGATCTACTGAAATACACTGCTGAGGGGAGCAGCGGGCGAGACTGGAGAGGTCTGCTGCGCCATGTGGGAAGCTCCCTGGCTGGGGACTGAACTCATGCTGCTGTGGTTGCGAGACAGCGATAGCCTCATAGTCTGAGACTTAGCCTCTTGTGCCACCAGGGAGGCCCCCTTGACTGTTTTTGATGGGGTGGCATGCAATAACAGCAGGCACAGAGGCTTCTGGATGACTAAAGAATTTCTGTCAAATCCATGTTGTATGTCCCACATGTCTTTCTTCATAGAAATAATAACGGAGATGTGGCTTGGTCTTTTCCTCCTGAGTCTCCACCTGGCAGGCACTCCCCCCACATTATTAGGAGCAGGACAGAACAGTCCCTCTGTGTGTTGTGTGGTGCCTGATGCCCCTGCAGACCACATGGGGAGGTCAGGGAGGCCGCTTCTTCAGGCAACCCCGAGACAGGCTCACCAGAGAGGCCGCAGATTCTCAGGGGAAGGACAGGGCCAAAGAAGAAACTTAGGGTAGTGCCAGGACTTTGGGTGTCAGGGCAAGAAAACATAGGTAAGTCTCAGACTTCATTCTTTCCTGAATTGCCACAGTCACAGGATTTTATTATCATCTTGGATCCTGAGATAAAATTCTTCTACTAAGAAGAGAAGGGACTGACAATTTCATCAGTTGTTAACTTAAGTGGGTCCTTTTGGGTTTTATTCCTAAGCCCAGAACAGTAAACAGCTGGGAGGGGTGTGTGTGTGTGTGCGTGCGCGCGCAGTCAGGGGGCTCTTGGGTGCTGTCACACGTAGGCACGTAGGATTTCTGTCAGCTTCTACAAAAGAGGGGCCTTCCTCCCTAAGGCTTTTGCTCACTGTGAGGTTCAAGAGAGTTATAAATGAGCAACCCAAGACAAAGGTTGGGCAAGCGGGGGATGCTAACAGGGACATTTCCTTGGGGGACTTTGCTCTGACCCATCTTGGGCTGGAAGCCTAGTCTGGACGCCCTCAGAGACTTGGATGTCTGCACACACCCTGGTCCTAGAAAAAGACTTCAACACGCTGCATTTTCTAGGATTTTCTTCAATAGGAACAAAGAAAACCTGTCATGTTCTCACTTAAGCATGTCTCTTTGTTTTGTCAGGAACCCTGATAATTCTGGCAATTGTGGGCTACCCAGAATGGGGCTATCTTCTGAACTAGATTTAGGACAACTTCATGGTTGGCCTTTTGGATTTTCATCCTGGGGTGTGATGGAATTCACAAGTTGGAAATACCAGGGTCCTAACAAAGTTATGTCAATGGAAGAAGGGATTGGTTTTCATTTGCAAAACGTGTGTTTTTTGAAATAGAACTTGGGGCTGGAAACAGATAGAACTAGACAGTCCTATCTAAACAGATAGAACTAGATAGAACTGAGAGACCCAGAGTGGGGTGGGGCCTGTAGCGACAGTCACAAGCTAGAGATAGATGGGTGTGTAGGACTCAGAGGTAGCACAGAGCCATAGCCATTGCCTGTACGCGGGGTCAGGTAAGACTGACTCACACCATGGAGAAGGACTAGGGCTCACCAAGCTTAAAAGGGAGTACAAAAATCCAGACAAAAATTGAGCATACTCAGCGCTGCAGAAATGAATATAATGACTAGTCTACTGCTCTAACTCCAGCAGAATTATGTTGATTGAATTTCCCTCTAAAACCATTGCAAATTTCCCTTTACTTGTTGAATTTGTTTGTTTTGAGCAATACATAGCTAGACACAGGGGGAGGGAAGGAAGAATGGAAGAAAAGGGAGGGGGCAGAAAGAGAGAGATACAGATTGTATTGTCACTGCGTAGAAAAAAAACCAACTCTTCATAATCACTGATACATTTCTGCAAACACCTCTTACCTTCCTACTGCTGGAAGTGCAAAATCGCACCTGGAATGGAACATTCTACATCAAGTGTTAGAACAGGGTCCACTGAGTCAGAACAGGGCTTCACGAACTAGGGCCAGCTAGCTCAGGGGCCTCCTCTCTGTTTTCCTCAGGCCAGTGAAATACTCCACAGCAGAGCCCCGGAGTCTGACCAGCGCAGAAGCACACCCTTCTCCCCGAGCTGCACGTCTGTGAACTGTGTGCAGACTCCAGGAGGCTCCCGAGGGAGGCCAACTTCCTGGTCCATCAGGTTTGGCCAAGGTCCCTGCTCCTTCGGCAACGGTCCATGAAAAGGCTCTCCCTGAAGAATAAGGCCCTGGATGACACGTCATTTATGGCAAGTGGAGGCATAACTAGGGGAGGCTGGCCTCTTCCTTGATCCTAGGCTCTGATATCACCCCTGGGAAGGCGGCCCGACCAGGGCTGTCAGAGGCTGTATCCAAGTTTGGCTTTGAAGGCAGCAGCAGAGAGCCAACTGCAGGTGTGGGTATACCCCTTCCTTCACCCACAGCCTTCTCCAGAAGTCACAGACTTCTGGAAGTCTGTGACTTCTGGAGAAGGTTGTGCTTTCTGAGAAAGGCCTAATGAAAAAGATCAAGCTTGCACAGAGGCCCTGCTGTGCAAGAGGATTGCTTCCAAGAGGCGATTCATTTTTAGTTTAACAACTGTGCGTTTGGTCCCCACACAATTTATCTTCATGCACAATCATATACCTGTGTGCCAGATGTGCACAGCTGTATGTGAGCAACTGCTGATCTATCTAGATCTCAGGCCAAGTGCCTGTTTCTTTAAATTAGGGTAGGTTGGGAGTTGGACCGTGTGAAAGTTTCATTTTGAAACCAGAAACCAAGCAAGCACCGGTGACAAGGGGGGTCGAGCTTAGCATGATGATGAACCAAGGCTGAATTAACTTTTCCAGGACCCCCCAGAACCTCCCGACCCCTGAAATTCAGCTGCATTCTGGGTCTGCAGAGGTTGGGTTATCTGGAGACTAGGTTTTGCCAAAATGTGCGGCCCTTGTAATTGCTTGTGGGAGATTATGAAACCTCTGCCCGGCCCTTGGGAACTCTTGGAGTAGAATAGGACTTGACATTTTTAGTTTGTGTTTCAGTTTTTACCCTCTGGACTCAGAAGCAGCATGACCACAAAATGTTCAATGAGGCCTATCACCCCAGCAGCTGGGGTACTGTCACGGAAGAGCAGAGAATGGGAATAAAGAGGGGAACCCCTGGGAACCCCAGCCCCCCAAGACCCTCGCCACTGTATGCACGGGGACCCAGGGCGCCAGCACATGGGCACCTCCCTGTAGCCTTGCCTGTCTCCTTCATGGCCGAAGGCAGTCAATATTGAAAGAGACTGAGCTATCACCTTGTCGTTCCATGATGGATCTATTGAGTGTCCACTAAAGCCGGTTCGCGCCAGGCATCCCTAGGAGGTGAAGTGCTTGACATAGAATAAATGGTCCATGTGCATTAGTTGCTGTGCGTTAGACTTAACATTTCCCCATTTGGGAACTCTCAGATGCCAGATACTCTGCATACAAAGTCTCCTGTTGATTTTCATGGCTCCCTAAGGCACACACTATTATTCCCATTTTACCAAGAGGAAAACTGAGGCTCAGAGAGGTTATAAAACTTACTCAGTAAATCATACATTTCCTATGCGGTGGAGCCAGGATTAGGATTCAGCTGTTGGATGGATTTCAAATTCTTTTTCTGCCACGCTGCTGCTGTCATCCCTCCATCCTCTTTGCTGTAGGAGACCCCAAGAGAAGGTGAATTTGCAAGTCCTGGCCCTGGGCCGTGCCACTTTATGTATCGGGATAGAGACCTGAAGGGCGACCTCTGAGTTGTCCCATTTTCCATTTCCATTCTGGCCCTCACGTGGGCAGGCGCCGATAAATCAGCCACGATACACAGGCTCAGTTTGAATTTCAGCAAAATTCTCTAAAAACAATAACCAGATGCAATTCCACTCACAGCGTGTCCACATAAGGAATCCATTCCAAGAAAAGTCAGAGGATGCACTGTGCTTCTCAGTCAGATGAATGACTTTTAATCTTCTCTGGGCTGCTTTTAGAACTCAAACAAGAAATACCATTAGATTAATTTTCGAGTTCAGTCTTTGAATCCGGTCTCAGGAAGAACACACATGTAATTTAGCCTTCTAAGACGGCCCCTAAGATCAGCCATCACTCTGTGGTAAGGGCTCCTTCTACACACCTGCCATTCTCGGGGCAATTTCCTCTTTTCAGGTTCAAGGGCTATTTCAGACTACACTTTCTTACAAGCTACTTAGAGGCACCATCCTGGGAGTAAAACTGAATCCTCCAGGAATGACATCATTTATTTTTCAACAGAGATTAATTTAATTTGGTTGAGTTTAACAAGAGTGCGTGATCATAGATTTGATAACCAAATGGAAGCCCTGACGTACATTTCAGTCCTGTTTTAGCTCCCTTCCAGTGTGAAACACAAAGACTCTCAAAGGTAATTGGTATATCGCTTCTCCAAGGGGGAGAAAAAGGGTAGGCTTTCAATTTTCTTAAACACAAAACTTAAAATCCACATACAATAATAAACAAATGGTTTAAGGCATTTTATGTCATAAATGTGCTGCCATTATTTAGTTATGAATTTTCAGGTTCAAGAATTATGCGAAAACCCAAGGGTCATTATGGAATGTCTGTGTATTTGACTTCCAAAGCTCCAGATCAGTTTTAATGCGTTCAATGTTATACCACTGCGCTCCCCAAGCTATTTCTCTCTCCTCAGAGACAAGTCCTAATACAACCTCCGTATCTTCTGCTTAGTGGAAAGTGTGAATAATAGCTCCAAAAAGACCATCTATATATGAACATATATTATATGTGTATATAATATATATATAATACACACAAGTATGTGTAAATTTTAACTTTAACATATGTTCCCACATGACCAAGTGATTGAACCCAACACAGTTAACAACTTAGGAAGGGATTCATTGAATTTTCTAGGGCTCTTCATGGCCAGAGTTACTTTGTAAGGAGACCCTAAATGTGGAATAATCAACATGTTAAAGTAATCTGGATGTTTATGATTTGATAACTCTTTGGTGCATTGTTAAACAACATGTTTTCAATTTACTTTCCTTCAAATAGCTCCAAATAACCCTGTGATTTTGGATGATTGATTATGGGAATGCTGCTTTTACTGTACATCCAAGGTAATTTTAAAATTACATCTTCTTTTTATTGTTAAGCGGTAAAATCATTTGCAGGTCTTGACATGATTTATCAGAGAAAGGGGGACAAGGGGTCAGTCTTGGCCTCACTGTATTAGAATATTATTATGTGAGCCCAGAAGTCAAGTATTAGGCTTCATGGAAGCTGGGTTCCAGTCCCAAAATGTCAAACAACTGTTCTGTGGCCTTAGAAAAGTAATTAACCCCTCATGACTCACTTTCTGTACAAAACCCAACAAAATAACTGGGATCAAAATTTCCCCTAGAGATTCTCATTTCGGTATAACCAGTGCATAGCTAGAATTCTGTATTTTCTACTAAGAACCTGAGATTTATACTCAGGAAAGTTTTGAAAACACTGAATTAAATGACTTCAAATCCAAATCTAAAGTTCAACAACCATAGAATCAAGTTTTCCCATCCTTTGAGCATTTTCCTTTCAATATACCCATTTTATTTTGTAAGACTCTTCAACTATCTCACTGCCGTATATTTCTCTCAGATACAGTGCTCAGTTTTTATACAGGCCATCTGTTTAACCCTCCTAAAGACCTTGTATTGTCTGAATGTTGGTCATGGTTCAACCCTACCTACTACAACAAACTCCCCAGTGCCTTAACATATTGCAGTTTTATCTCTTATTCATATAAAATCTTCTTCTATCTTGTGACTATGCTGTATGGACCACATGTCCTTCGTGGGAAGGCAGTTTTGAGAGTCTTTGTACATTGCTTGCTTTACAGAAACTAACATATGGTGTTATTATTTATACATATCTTATTGGTTAAAATAAGTCACATGGGGCCTCCCTGGTGGCACAGTGGGTTGGCTCTCAGTGCTGTGGGGCTGTCCATGGCCACTGCAGCACGGGTTCGATCCCCAGCCAGGGAGCTTCCCACATGGCGCAGCAGACCTCTCCTGTCTCGCCCGCTGCTCCCCTCAGCAGTGTATTTCAGTGAATCTGCCTGTTCTGCTTCCCACTCTGTCTCTGGTGAGTCCTCTCACCACCCCATGCCTTTGGCCTATACCCCAGTTCTTGTATGCATAGGTAAATAAATCTTTTAAAAAAAATTAGTCACATGGGCCCAATCCACCTGGAAGACTGGGTGTAGACATGTGGGCACAGAGGCTGCCATAGCAGGCTCCACATTTCATACTTTTATGAAACTGAGGCTCAGGAAAGTCAATTGACAGTGGAACTGCACTTGAAGAATGCCCTGATGAAGAATACCACCTGGAAATTCATCCCGAAAGGAAAACATGCTGTATGCCCAATGATCAAAATGTGAAAACAACCTGAATATCCATCGAAAGATGAGTGAAGAAAGAAAATATGATCTATACATACAGTTCATATTATTCAACCTTAAAAATGAAGGAAATCCTGTCATATGTGACAACATGGAAGAGTTGGAAGGACATGATGCCAAGTGAAATAAATCAGTTACAGAAGGACAAACGCTGCATGAATCACTTACATGAGAGATCTACAACAGTTAAACTAATGAAAGAAGAGAGCAAAGTGGTAGTTGCCAAGGGTTGGGAAGAAGGGACAAATGGGAGGTATTGTTCAACAGATTATAAAGTTTTTCATTTAACTCCCTCACATGCATGCAAATTAAATTTTATTGAGGTAATGGATGTCCAACACAAATTTGCAAATCATTTTAAAATATAACATACTCCCCCTGTAAAAAAATAGAGGCATACATCCAAGAATACAACTTATGCTTTGCCTTAGAAAGGATTTTTGTCCAATATATAACTAAAGAAACAATATTGTCAATGTTGTCCTTCCTACTCTGCTTTTATGTACTGATGATGCCCTCCCTTAAGCAGACGGGGTCCCCACTAAGGGTCATGAGAGGGCCCAAGAGGACTTCCCCATGATCTGCTTTGAATCCTACTTGCTCGCTGCAGTGAAATGGGAATCTCAGGGTATCAGAGCGAAGCTTTCACCTTAGCTTCCGTAAGCAGTCAAGGACAGATTACAACTGAACTTGTGAAACATCAGCTTCGTCTATTCAAAACACACCTACTGTAAATAGTTACTTTTCCCCTTTCTTTCTACTTTTTAAAAAAGGATTTATTTATTTATGCATACAAGCTGGGGTACAGGCCAGAGGTGTGGGGCACTGAGAGGGCTCACCAGAGACAGAGTGGGGAGCAGAACAGGCAGATCGATGGAAATACACTGCTGAGGGGAGTAGCGGGCGAGGCAGGAGAGTTCTGCTGCGCCATGTGGGAATCTCCCCGGCCAGGCATCGAACTCGCGTTGCCGCTGTTGACAGCTCCACAGCACAGTGCTTAACCGCTGTGCCACCAGGGAGACCCCTTTCTTTCTACTTTTTGACCCTGAGAAGCCTCTCAGTAATTCAACAAATAATTCCAAGATCTATGGAAACACAATTCAGGAAGACAGGCCCTGTGTGGAAGGGGCACTGAACTTGAAGCAACACCGAAGCAAAACGTAAATAGAAATAACAACAGAAAAGCAGGTAGGACATGAGGTAAGTGACATAGTCTACATGGTCTGCATTATGGAAGCCTCCAGAAAGGAATACTTAACTCCTGCTGGGCTTGAGGAGTCAGAAAGGGCATCAGAGGCCAGCAAGGATGCCAGAAGTGTACAATGGAGAGGGTGTGGGGGTGCAATCCCGGGCAGGGTGTGCGCAGGACACGCAGCTGTGGGGCTCAACCTTTGGGAGAATGCAGTGGGTGGGGGGATGGCTGGAAATCCGAGCTTGGGTCAAATATTCAAGGACCCGAATGCCCTATGGCGGTGTTTGGACTTTACCTCACCACGTGCATTAAGGAGACCTCTGAGGCTTTTAGCAGTATCAATATGTAATGTGAGATTCCATTCTGCTGTCCAGGAGAAGCACAAGTCTGCACCTGCACAGAATCTCTGTGAAGCACAGGCTGGTAGTAAATTGTCTCCCAACATCTACTTTACTTATATCACATACATCATTTTAACTAGACATATAACTGTTCGGAATAAAGATGGCATTTCTCAGCTTTCCTTATGGCTGGTATGCCTTGTGACTAAGTTCCCCCCATGGGACACAGGTGAAGACGCATGGCAGCTCCTAGATATTTTTCTTAGCAGGTAGTCAGCAATTCTGGTGAGTTCTCTTGCCTTCTTGCTACTTAGAATTCAGATGTAAGGATAGTCTACTTGGGTCATTTTTTGAAAAGCCCATTTGAGTTGAAAAGGCCAACTGACTTTTCCTCCATTTGAATGGTGAATTGTGTTTCTACTTTTGACAAAAGTTAGTTGGATAAATTTGCAGAGGTCTGTTTCTGGGATGTTTATTTGTTCTGTTAAGAGATTCACCTATCTCTCTGGAAACACCACATTGTATTATTTATTCCAAGTATAGAGTAAACTTTAATGTCATATAAGGTATTTCCTCCCAATTTATTCTTCTTTTTCAAAATTCACAATCCATATTAAGCAATGTATTTTACTTTATAACCTAGAATACACACACTTGAGCAACACATGTATAAAACACATTTCATGAGAAAGCTAGACTGATTATTTGTGATGCACCCAGATTTTTTTCTATTCAAGTAAAACACCGGTCATGACCCACTAAATTGATTTGATAAGTCATCAATGGGTCTCTCAACTTGCAGACCAATAGAAGGGAGTAGAAATATACCATCACCCACCATCCCCCTCAACAGATGAAAACTATAGTAAGAGAGTGAAAACACCTTCACCAGAGGTGGGACAACCTGTTCACATTAGGCATCTTTTCAAATTGGGAAAAACTAAAGAGAACACGGTCCACTGGAGGGTTTGTTTTCCTCATGAGAAAATCGCCAGAATCTAAACATGGGGTTGGTTTTCTATGAAGGTGATAAAATGACTCAGCAAGAAATTTGAAGGCTCCCTAAAATGACATTTTCTATCAATTTAATCAGATGGAGCAACTCTCTTACACCTGTTACTACTTTTCTCCTTACTCTACTCTAAGTGACATATATTATAATGTCCATTTCACATAGAGGGAAAATGGAACCTCAAGAATTTTTTTTTTGTATCAACAAAATGCTTTTTATTTTTTTTAATATATATTTTTATTGTTATTTATGTCTTTTACATTTTGTATTCCCCTTGGCTAACCCACCACCAATACACCTGTGACCCATCTCCGTGGTCCCTTGTGTTCTTTTGGAACCTCAAGAATTTTAAGAGATTTGTTTGTTCAGATTTGCTCATTGGGGAAGCAGCATGGACTTGCCCTGTGCTAGCCTCACTCGCTAGCCCAAATCTCAGGCATGAGGCCGAGCAGGGGTGTGCTGTTGTCAAAAGTCAGAAGCTTACAAAGGAAAGAAATAGACTCTTGGATGTTTCACAAGGTGCTCCTTAAGAAGTCATGTAACTTCCTACTTGGATCACGAATTGGAGGGTCACCCCTGGGCCGCACGGGGCCCAGATCACTGAGGAAGACTTCAGGGGATGGGGCTACCAGTCCAGTCGGGGCCTGCGACAGCTGGACTTGCACATGAGCAAGGGGACACTTTCATCAGGCGTAAGCCACTGTTATTCCAGGCTTACGTTACTCACAGTTGAATTTAATCCTAGCGATACAACCGCTATCCTGTATGAACAGTGGCAGAAAATAAATATCACGTATCCATCACATAAATCCACTTTTATAAGGGAATGACGTCAAATTATTACCCCCAATAAAAAGGTGTTTCGCAACATGGCCCAAGAATTTAGAAGTGCCACATGTTCCCCGTTTCTCTTTCTCACAGTCTCACAAACATAGCTCCTTCTGGCCCAGGTGGGCCCAAGGGCAACACAGCTTTCAGGGTGTCAAGATATGAGGTCCAGGGTGTGGAGACCCTCTTAGGAAGATGGGGACAGTGCGGGTTCTCCCAGTGGCGTGTTTTCTCCAACTTTGCACATAAACAAGTTGAAAAGCTCTCTTGTCTCCTCCTCTATTGAGTATGTTCACCAGGAGAAGGAAGTCAAAAAGACAATGGTGGAAGGTGGAATAGGAGAAAAAGTGAAATATTAACAAACCAAGCTCTACACTGAACAGAAAAGTTCAATTCAAAAAAAAAAAAAAAAAAGAAGAGAAATGTAGGATCCTAATTTGAACCATAGCCCCATGTCTAATGCTTTTAGCCAAGGAGAGGGGAGAAAAGCACAAGAAATCTGAGTCAGGGAAGATGTCATGGCGAGTTTCAATGGGATGAATTCCTTATTAATTTTAAAGAACACGATGGAACATGGATTTAATTATACAACTCAACCCACCCACATTCCTCTGCTGCTTTTCACACACATGGGCTTCTGAGGACGATGAAAGGTGGGTGGGGAGAAAGGGAAAAGGAGGAAGAGCACAGGGTGGCCAAGGCTATGGAGGGAGGCGGCCCTACCCCAGGGCGCTGCCAGCTCAGCCCCCACCCCCAGCGTGGACGCCGCAGCCCCCAACCCTCAGCAGCGCAGCCGCTCTGGCCACATTCGCCCAGAGGATTCGGCCACCCTGGCTCTGCCGACACCTCCATTTTATTCTATTTGTTGTGGAGTGGAGATGCTTAATGTTTTGAGGGATGTAGAAAAGGAAGATCATAAAGGGACTAGATAGGAGTTTGTTTTTTTTTTTAATCCTTCAGCTGCTTTTAATTTCCTGTGGGCTACACAAGACAATTTCACCAAGATTTTCACTTAGAACAAACAAATCTATTAAAACCCTGAACAGTTTAAATGGGGTAGAGATTTTTAAAAGATACATATTTTTAATAAAGTGGGATTTATTTTAGGAGTAAAATATGATGCTTTGATAACCATATAAAAAGGGTAAGTAGGGGAAAGTTAATTAATATACATCTGTTCTCAAATTCACCTTTTTTTGTGATGAGGATTCCTAATAATCTATTCTCTTAGTAAATTATCAGTATACACTAGAATATTAATTGCAGTCATCATGTTACACATTAGATCTCAAGACTTATTTAGCCTGCATCACTGCTACTTTGTTAAAACAGCATTCAGCTTTCCCTAAGGTATCCCTGGGACTTTTTTTTAATCTGTGCTAACATCAACAGGACCCCACTAGCTGTGCTGAGGAAATTCATCAACAATTTCCTGTAACCAAGTCAACTTTGTTTTGTATTACATTTTCTTTTCACTATCAGATAACATCTCCGATAGCTCGAACTGTAAGAGTCTCACCGTCCAGTCTATGACTTTAACTAAGTACCTCTGGACATGTCTAACTATTGACTCCTACTGAGAACGTCTCATTCGGTGGGGAATTCAGTAGCAGAGGGATGGACTTACCAAGTGGTAGGGCATTGATATCAGAGTTCAGTTGAAGATACAAAGACAAACAAAATGATCCACTTTAACTTTTCTAAGCAAAAGGGATATAATGCAGAGAATTACATGCTCACAAGTCTTGCAAGGCTTTAGGCGGCCCTCCAGGAATGATTACCAGAGCAATACCACCCAGCTGACCCATGAAGGAAGCTTCTGTCTCTCCTCAATGAGAAATGGTGAGAATTAGCAAAAATGCCACTAGCATCCTCTAGGATCCTCTAGTCTTTACCCTCATCCAGGAGTCCAGAAACACCTTCCGAAAGCTGATTTGGCTACACCACGCTGGTTTCATCTGCACTAACCAAAATCATGCATGCCCACCACTGCCTCTTGATCCTGCAAAGCTAGTGACTGGATACCATGAGGGCTGCTCAGCTCAGGCGTGGGTGGGTTGGGGGAAGAGGTTGAGATCAGATGCCTTCTTGACCACGTTCCCTCCATTCCAACTCCACAGCACCCCTGGAAGGCATCTAAAACCTCAACCACATTTGGAGCCTTCATCTCAAGGGACTATGTCTTTAACTCCAATCTGTGATACAAGCAATTGTATTA
This sequence comes from Scalopus aquaticus, assembly GCA_004024925.1. Classification (NCBI taxonomy): domain Eukaryota; kingdom Metazoa; phylum Chordata; class Mammalia; order Eulipotyphla; family Talpidae; genus Scalopus; species Scalopus aquaticus. Next base: position 26,801 of record PVIJ01004239.1, on the reverse strand, counting down.
GAAATACAGTTCTCAAACATGTTTCAATCATGACCCGTTTTTTAAAGAAAAAACTTATTTTGAGATCACTGTAGGTTCACATGCAGTTGTAGTAAATACTACAGAGATTCTGGGTAGTCTTCACCCCGTTTCCCTCAATGGCAAAATCTTGCAAAACCATGCAATGATACTATTCGCTGACTTACTCAGATTTCATCAGTTTTGCTTCTACTCGTGTGTGTGTGTGTGCGTGTCCACATGTACATGTTAAGTGCTTGGTCATTTTAACTCATGCATAGATTTGTGTATCTATCAGTCAGGTCAAGATACAAAACAGGTAGTTGTGCTCCAAAGCTGAAGGTCTATAAAGGAAGGATGATACTGTAGTTCTGGGAGGGATGTTGTTTTGGTGACGTTCTAATAATAAATGTTGTCTCCTGCAGTAGAAACTTACAGTGAACTCTTCCTATTTTGCTATCTATTTAAGAGAAAAAAAATAGCCATTTCATAGTTTCAGTTCTTTTTTTGAAATAACTATTATTACTTGTTCTTGGGGGACACGGGGTCTCTTGTGATAAACCAGAAAGGGTCCCTTCTCTAAAAGAAGATGCTGTCTCATAGTAGAAAATGCCACTAAGGTAGAACCTAGTCTTTTCTTTCACCTCCTACCAGGCAAGCAGTTTTGCCCATATTAGCTTCTCACGCTGCACTCTTTCTCCAGCTTACTCTCAGCTGAGACTCACAATATCTCAGTCGTGGTTACATTGCATCCCCTGGAGTCCTACCCACTCTCATGGAGCTTCATTCATTTGATTTCCCTTTAAGAACAACAGTTTCCCAGTCCTAATCAATCACATGTACCATTCTTGTCCAAAGCTGGGGATGAAAACTGGAAATTTGGTGCAGAATACTCACTCTTGTGCCCTGGAAATGGCGGCACACTGGTACCAAATAGATGCTAGACATGCTAGCTGCAGTTAGTATTCCTGACAGCAGAATCAATAACATTTCTTTTCAAGAACAAGCTCAAAACTGCTTAGCATTAAGAAGATTTGTTCCACTTCTCCCACCCAAATGCTCTCTCTTTTATTTCATCCTTGACAATCATTGCTTTACTCTACAAAGCACCCTTCTAAATCATACTTTTCTTATGTCCACTGTCTTGCTTATAACCTACTGATTAAGTCTCTACTGCTTGTAAGAAAAAGGCCCAGCCTTATTATTATAGCCTACAGGAATGCAAGTCCCCTCAGTGCATCTTCCACGGTTCTTTGTAGGCTCATTCCAACAGCTCCTACGCAAACCTCCTGTGTCCTTCCTTACAAATCACTTGCAATTCCACATCATGACTTTGCACATACTTACCCTAAGCCAGAAAGTACCTTCTCACGTCTTTGGCCAATCATACTCACAAGGCTACTCCAAGTCTCCTATTCAAGGCTTTCCAAGTCTATGATTTACATTTTCCTTCTCAATACCTCTTGAGAACCTGAGCTCACCTGTGCTCTGGTATAAGCCAAAAGTCAATTATTATAGAGCATGGTGAGTATTTGACACCCCCACCCCCCTCCATCAAATAGAGAGCAGAGGGCTAGGAATCAGGTATAACTTGAACCTCACATGGACTCGGAGGGGCACAGTGGCAGAGCATAGGGAGTAGCTGGTGTTTAGACTGGAGGGACACTGGGACCTACTGCCGGCTACTGAAGTCTTTAGTAGGACTTGAGCCCCTCTGGAGGAAAATGGAGGAGTCTGAAGATGGACGGTTGGGACTCTAGGTCCCTGGCTTTACAAACTTGACACTAACAGATGAAGTCTACTTTGGTGTCTAGGGGGATTCTGAGAACAACTCCAATTTCTGGAGCGCCTGTGGGGGGTGGCAAAAGCAACGTGAATAATGGTCATCCCTGAGACAGCAGCAGTTTCCGAGGCGTCGAGCACAGCAGAGGAGCAGCCGTGGCTGGCTCGGGGCCCACAGGGGCAGCAGCACCAACCATCACCTGCTCTCAACATGGCAGGTGACAGCACTTACATTTGCATTAGAGGCAACCTTCACAACTATAATCTAAAATAGACACGACCACATTTTATTAACAGAAGCACAGACTGACAGAGTGGGGAGGCAACTTGCTCACAATTTTGCTGCCCCAGGACCACCATCAAACATGCAATTTCTGTCCTCTTTTCTAGGATCACTCACTAACCACGTTCAAAACTTCTCTATGTCTATACCAACCCACAAAGGTTTCTTTAACCACCTCTGTGGTCTAGCCTACTCTACTGTGACTGCCTCCACAGAGAGAGAGGGGGTCTCTCCTGTGGTTCACCTTCCGGTCCCTGTGCTCACTTGGTTCCCTGCCCCCACCCCCCACAGGAATTAAGAACTGTCCCTAACTTCAGGCACATCAGCTTCCCCGATCTAACCCTTAGGCACCTCCCAGAATTGTTCTCTACAAACAGCTTAGATTGGAAGCTTACAATTCACATGCTGTCCTAGAGATGACATTTTTTAAAATGTTATAAGCTTTTTCAAATAACAGATGTGACCAGGATGTACCATGAAATGAAGTTTTAAAGTCTCTAGCTGAGTTGGTGCTAGTTCTGGGGAGCGCGGAGTCTAAGTTTCCAGGGAGGCTCTCTCAACAGGCCAGGACAAGACTACGACAGGGAACAGTGAGAGAGAAAGTGTTGCAAATCCTCAGTGATTTCAATATATTAAGCCCTGACTGGGCGAGAGAGCACATGCATCCTGCGAGTGTATCATATTAAAGTTCTGCTTTTCTAAGATCTGGGACAGAAGAGGACCAAATTTCAGAAGCTCTAATGGGTTACGGTCCGTGGAAGCAGATCCGAACCCCTCTCTAAGCTGTGTTGGGGTACCTGGTGCACAGAGAGGATGTGGGAGGAGAGATTTTAGGGGACCTGGGTTCCCACCAATGTCTCCTCCCTGCCTCTAGCCCTCCTGTTCCCTCTGTCTCTCCAGTTCTCATCCCTTCCCCATTACACTGCCATTTACTCTTTAAAGCATCCACTGAGCTTTTACTTCCAACAGTTTCAATGATTATTTCTAATGAGTCACTGTCTTTTAAAACGATTTCCTAATATCCACTTCTCCTATGTGAAGTAGGCCCTTCACTCTTGGGCAGTTTCGGAGTAAGTGGTGCTGGTGTTTTGCTTTCCCCGTCCAGTCTTAGAGAGTGAGCAGGTGATCATACCCCCTGGTGGACTGTGGGCTTCAAAACTGGTTTCCATTAAGTTTGGTTTTCCATATAGAAGCTAACTCCTTGTTTTGGTATTTCCTCCTACCTAGGGGAGGAAGAACGCAGACAAGAAACAAGGTGGTGGCCAGGCTAGTGCCCCCTGCTGGCCGCATTGACCTGTCCCAGCTCTGGGACATTGTCTCCACACAGAAACCTGACTTTCCTTGTAGCAACCACACTTTGGTCCTTCATATATTTGCATCTAACACACATTCCATACCCAGCTCTCCCGCCTTCTATCATTTCCCTCAGCATCCCTTTACTCTTCCACGGAAAGACTTCGTTTACTTTTACCAAATCACATGATGTGAGATAAATGTTTGTGTCCTTATTTATGGGCATTTAAGGATTGCAACACCACTTTTACAAGGCAGCTATCTGATTCCAAAATGGATAAACTACAAAGCGACAGTTGGCCTCCATCATGGCCACAAAGTGACAAAAGTTGTTTTTACTTATAAAAAGGCAAACAATGACGCATGGACCTGGAAACATAGAGGCAAAGCGTGCCCTGTGGACGCCAGCAGGACCCATCGGGTCGGTGTCGCTGCTGTGACACACTGACCTTCGAGAGCCCATCCAGAGTCCGGTCCTGAGAGCCGACCGCCAGCTACACAGCCTCACCAGTCTGCCCACAGGAACGGCCCCATGGCCAGTGCTGACATTCTTCAGTGGTCTAGCGGATGTTCAGTGCTCTTCTAGAGCACACACAGATTGCGAAGCTAATTCTTGTAATGACAGCAGTTCTTAACTCCCACTTACAGATGAGAAACTAAAGCACAGAGAGGGTTCACCCTTGCCCCAATCAAACTACCAGAAAATGGCGAAGCTGGGACAAATCCCAATCTCCTGGCTCTAGAGCCCCTGCTCTTGGCCACTCTGCTTTGCCATCTCTCCCAGGATAGGCGTTACCCACTCGCTGTCAATGTCTTTGGCAGGCCAGGACTCGCTGTTACTCAAGGGAACCATTTCTATTGCCCCACAGAACTCACAGGTCCTTCCCCTCGTGTTGAGCTCAACCTACCTGCTCCTGATCCCCCACTTAAGTCTTTGTCCTACCTCCAAGACCATTCATCTTTACTTGTTTGTTTTCTTTCCCAACAGCCTTCAGAGATTTGAAGATGTCAGTTGATCCTATCGATTGGACCTGAATATCATCTTGATGGTTATCCTAATAGAAAAATGGTTGCGCTGAAGAGTTAAACAACCCACTATCTCTCCAGGCCTCAGTTGACAACATCAATCTAAAGTTGCAGGTAAAACACGTTAGGAACAATCTCAAAGATATAGTAAGATATGCTGAGAAATATGTGTGCAGCTAATCACAGTATTATGTCAGCCACAAATTAGAAATATAGGGAATGGTATAATTTAATCACGTGATATAACATGCAGTTGTTAAAACTAAGTAATGAATTAGTGAGTTTTCAAATAAAAACTACGGATGGGGGATCTTCACAATAGTTTTAGTTTTTGAAAGGATTTAAACTAATATTTAGAGTATTGTCCCAATCTTGAAAACAAATGAAGGAAAAAAGAGCCTCACAAATTCATATATCTAGAAAAGGAGCAGAACGAAATGCACCTTTCTAGTAACAGTGGGTGATATTTCATTTCTTCTTTTAAACACCCAGTATATTTTCCACAGTTTCTAAAATGACATTCATTACTTTTGAAATCAGATGGAATATATATCATATGTGCATCAAATGTGTCCTAGATCACACAGCTGAAGTTGGATTTGAGAGTTGGAGAGAGGAGAACATGACATCGAAATGGGGTGCTCCCACCATTCACTTTGACCCCAGTATTTTAACCTCCAAATTGCTTTGGGGTCTCAGATGTGTTTCAGAAGCCACCAGCAGCTCAGGAGCTGTGCTGGCCACCCCCCCACCCCCCGTTCTTGGTCTTATAGGATTTGTGTTGGGCAGTGTCAGAGCTTCATCCACTGGGTTTGTCCCATAAAATGCAGGACACTCAGTCCACTTCAAAGCTTATCTAGATGATAAGAAGTGCCTGGGACAAACTTAAACTAGATATATAAAACTATAAAGGAACTGCACTAGAACTCAGTCAAAACTAAAAGTAATTCAAACTTTTTTTCCTAAAATTAAAAATATACTGAAAATTGCTGTCAGTTAGAGGGCAGAATAACATAGAAAGTCATTATGATCTTGTAATTTTTTTTTTGCGTTAACAATTTTTAAAAATTTTATTGTTATTATTATTTATGTCTTTTCCATTATTGTGTATCCCCGTAGGTTCCCACCACCAATTCACCCATGAACCATCAACATAGTCCCTTGTAATGTGTAATAAGAAAACCTGTAGTGGGTCTTCTACTCAGTTCCTGCAGCAGAGCTCCTAAAACCCCTAGAATTTCCCAAGTGACGAGCATGGTAAAGTGTCTTGTGATGTCAGGGAGGTGACTCTATGGAAGCTTCTACAGAGGTCGGTTGCCAGGAGAACCAACCACAGGAATGGAGGGTTAGGACTCTGTGGTCACATGATGGGCCTCCAGGGAGCAGAAAGGGCCCGGAATTTGAATGGAGTGCCCTTAATAAAATACATTACTTGAAAGAAGGATGCTCCCAGAGAGTGAAAACAGACTTTGAGTAGGACCAGGGGCCTAGAGAGCACAGCATGTTTAAGAAATAACCAGACTGCAGTGTGACAGGACCTCAGAGGACTCAAGGGAACAAGTGGAAATGAATATCGAAGGTAGGAGGGGGCAGATCATAGAGTTCCTTGGCCCATGACATAAAATTTGGATGCTCTCTTTTCATGATGGAGAGTCATTGATTGGTTTTTAGCAGGAAAGAGTGACTGAACATAGGACAGTATTATATGGGTTAATTATAAGGAGGCTAAGGTGAGACTGTAGGCTGTTCCATGCTCCAGGGGACTACAATGCAGTGAGAACTCAACCAGTAAGAGCAGGGATGAGGGAAGGGTAGGTTCAAGAGGTTTGATTCTGGTGGAGCCAAGAAGTTAGAATATACGTAACAGAGGGTGGGAAGAATAAAGAAGACATCCATGTTTTTGGTTTGCATGAGGAAGAAGACAAACTGAACAGAGAGGTTTCTAAGAGATGAGAGAAAATACATTCAATTTTAGACACACCAAGTTTGAGATACCTGCGGGACATCCAAATGGAGATGGCTTTGAACTGTGTGAAGTACAGGTCTGAATCTCAGTAGATATCTACTTGGGAGTTGTGTCTCTGGGACTGAACTAGCACTATTTGCAACACTAAAGGGGTAGGAGAGAGGAATAGAGTGAAAGAGACTGAGAAGAATCAACCACAGGAAGAGATGAAGCTGGAGTCTGATCATCAAGGAAGACAGAGTGTCAGGAAGGAGGGAATGGTTAACTTTGCCCACTTCCACAGCAGAATATCCTGGGGATAGTTGCCTACAAGATGACTCCCGGCCACAGGGAGGCAGATTTTGCTCGAACGCATGGGAGAACTTTCTGGAAATCTACACAGGTAGGTTCCCGCACACAGTAGGCTGTTGATAAGTCTTGGTTGAACTCAGGGCTGTTGAGTAATGGACTCCTCCGTCTAATGAGGGCTACCAGGAGTTAGCTGCCCATGACACAGGAAAATCCCTGCAAGGGCAAGGTGTTCTGGACAAAGAAGGATGGCATTCCAAGCACTGGATGGCCAATATGTGCGGTGTGTGCAGTGGATTGGGTTTGGTTTCATTTTGAGTTTTTTTTTAAGATTTATTTATTTATGCATACAAGAACTAGGATGTAGGCCAGAGGTGTGGGGTGGTGAGAGGATTCACCAGAGACTGAGTGGGGAGCAGAAGAGGAGGATCTACTGAAGTATACTGTTGAGGGGAGCAGCGGGGAGACCGGAGAGGTCTGCTGTGCCATGTGGGAAGCTCCCTGGCTGGGGATCAAACTCGTGCTGCAGTGGCTCTGGATAGCTTCATAGTGCTAAGACTTAACCCCTTGCGCCACCAGGGAGGCCCCTCATTTTGAGTTTTATAATAAAATTATTTTGGGTAAATGAGTAGGGAGACCCCAGGCCACCATTTACACACATGCCACTGGAGCTAGGTTTTATAATGCTTGGGTCACATTTCCTCATCATAAACTCAGAACATCCCGTCTGTCCTGTCCACTTCACTGAGAACAGTGTTGTGTTTTTAAAGTGTTTGGGAACATTAGGAGAAAAAAAAAAAAGGGCCATGACTCAGCACAGGCCTGGAGATCCAAGCTTGGATTTGCTACTATTTTATTAGATCAACATAAGCCAATAAGCTTTTAAATTTGTAAAATGAAGGGTAGAGACAAGATGAAGCTTGAAGATAATGTCCATGTCCAGTTTGTCTCAGACCATGATGGTCGTTTTCTTCAGCATCATCACCACCCCTTGCTGTGGCAATTCCATCTAGTGTGGATGGGTTTCTACTCTGCTCCCTGGCCCCACTGGTCCTCAGCACGATCTAGAGGGTTCGGACATTGCCTGCACTTTCCAGATGACAGGGAGGTGCAATGTGGCAGACTGGGCAGGCTGGGGGGTCACAGAACTGGCAAAGGGTGGCTTCTTCTGTGAGGTCCCGGCAGTATGGGGTGCTCATGCTGGGAATTACTGTTATTCACCAGGACCCCTGCATTGCTAAGGAAGGGAGCGGGGCCCTCCTTCCAAAGGTCCAGTCTCAAGTCCTCTTTTGGTGAGCAACATGGAGCAGGGTCATTTCCCTTTGGGGGCAATGCTCAATTCCCGTGTGCACCAAGGAGAACTCCCCCCACCCCATACACACACACCCTGCAGCTTCACAAGTTTGTCAAGAGGATGGGCTGAGACGAGCGGCACACTTCCAAGTGTTGTGCACATCCAGGCTGTTCCCTGGACCAATTGCAGAGCCCCTCGAGCTGATGCAATCTTGGGGTCCAGCAGGCCTGTGCGCCGGGCAGCTTCTCTCCTGATGGCCTGGCTACAATACCCCTCCTCAGGACTGGTCTCTTCCTCTCATTCAATCCAAATATTTAGCCGCGAGCCTGCCTCAGCTGTGCTTTGGCAAGAATTGTTTGCAGGAGGAGGCTGCTCCGAGGGCCCTGCTTTGAAGCCCTGGGTGTCCCACAGTGAGGTGGGGCCTCGGCCAAGCAAGTGGAGCTTTGAGGCCGGCAGCAAGTTGGAGACATTCTGGGGGCCACTGACTTGAGCCGAGGGGGCCCGGGCCCAGAGCCCCACAGCTGTAGGCTGTCCAGGAGCTCGCTTGCTGGCCTTGGCGCTTCATGCACCATCTCAGCCATCCCTGGGGCAACCCAGCAGCTGGGCCTCTGCGGGCCTGGAGATCACTGGGCTGAGTGTGCCAGGTGGAACCCGGCTCTCTCAAAAAACAGGGAGGCAGTGTCCCTACTGAGGCCTACAAAGGAACTCTTTGGGTGCCCACTCACTATTGCTTTCAGTGAACCATTTAGAGAATTCCGTCCTGGAACTTCTGTAAGACGCTGGAACTTTGGATTCCGGACAATGTTTCTACCAAAGACCTAGGGCTCTTTGTACCTTACAGCTATGGCTACTGCCCAGAGACTTCGGGCCCACTGTCCCACTAGGCCATCCAGCAAAGGAAGGAGTTACCATCCTGGCTGTGTAGTGAGCGCTGGACCTGAGGGGGAGGAAGGGGGGGTGGGTGGCCCCAGGTCACCCACTCATCACACTGCGCTGCTGTGTCCAGCGCTTAGTAATGGGCACGTGACCAGGACCTAGAGACGCATTAGCACACCAGACCAGCCGCCTGGATACACGAAGTGCTCCGTGCTCACCGCAGGAGGAAAGGGCGCAGGTCTAGAGGCTGGGGGGCTAGGAGCGGGCAAGTCTCGGGGGCCTTCAGCACCCACTGCCGCACAGAGCTGGAGTTAGCCCCACACACGCTCTCCGGTATGTCTCCTCAGGGGTTGTGACCAACCAGAACCTTGGAGAAGATATGCCTGAGTGAACGGCCCTCATGTGAGAAGCCGGGGACAAGGGCAGTGTCGAGAGCGTCAGCGCCTAGTAGCGCCCGCTTGCCCAGCCCAGAGGCTGCAGGGTCTCCCTTCTCTGGAGAGTTGTGTCCTACGCACTGGGAGCCAAACCATCAAGGATTAGTGTCCCCTCTCTACCCTCTGTCCACCCCCATCCCTCACACCTCAGCCAATGATTCCCTGGTAAAGAACCATAAACACCTCAATTCTTGTTTAAGGCAGCGTCAGTGGTGCAATTCCTGCCCCACAGTTGCCTGCGGCCAGACCGGAGCCGGCTCCAGGCGAGGCCGTGCTTTCCTGCTCTCTTGTCAAGTATTGTCCTCTCATTCCCTCCCTCCTAAAAGTATTTGGATCCCCATTTCAGACTGATTCTGGGCCCCAGCTCTAAGTCAAGTCCACCCCTGCCACGCCAGGCAACCCTGAGGCCCTTCGGGCATTGTCTCACCTGGGAGATGATAATAACCTTTACCTTTATTATTAAGCTGAGGAAACCTGGGCTCAGAGTAACCAAGGAACTTGTCCAAGGTTGCACAGCTCATAGATGTTTCCAGAGCCCCCGGCGCTTGACCTTATTCATTCCTGTTTCAGCTGTACTAAACCATATTACTGAAGAAATGTTCTGGATAAGGAAATTGAAGAGATTTAGAGAATAAATGACTCTGGAGGCTCCAGAGAGGCAGGACTGATGTGCTAGCAATTTAGAGATCATCTTAATTAAGTGACTTTGTCATCCCTGCCAAGTGCCCAAACCAAGCGAGAGAATAAGCAGCAGCAGTGCAACATGGGAAATGCCTGCAACTGGAAGGAAATAAAAAAAACACCCCTCGAGGGCACATCCAACCCAAGGCCTTGCAGCCCTGAGCAGCGTCTGCAGCTCCGCGAGCCAGGCCGACAGGCTGGAGCATGACTGCAGGCCCCCGGCCTGAACCGAGGCCAGCGCTTCAGAAGGAGACCCCCAGTGCTGTCGCAGGTGGCAATCAGGGCAGACACAGGCAGAGATGCTGACTTCACGCCAAGTGCGATGCCCCTGAGTGCGGAGTTTCCTGCATCCGGGGCATGGCCTGCGGGTAAAGGCTAATAACCAGTGTCCTTGGCCCTGCCAGGCAGCTTCCAAGCAGTTTACAAACCCACTTCATTCTTATCGCTGCGACCTAAGACGTACTTTCACTGCATACATTTCAGTGATGAAGAGATTGAGACCCAGACTGATTAATGAGCACCAGAATGTACCCTAGAGCTTTCCAGAGGCTGTGTGACTCGTGATGCCACATCAGGCTAAATGCAGAAGCAGATATGAAAGGCAGTATTGTAGTAAAGCCCAAAATGAAATAAATTTTCTCATTCATTGCATTTTATAAAACTATTTTTATGGAAACACTATCTATATAAAAATGTAATGCTGTTATTATTGCTGTTTTTAAATGAACACACTAACAAACATATGAAATTATTCTATTTTAGTGTCCAACATAGTCACTATTGGTAGGTGTGATTCACCTGAAACATTAAGGTCCTCAATAATTTCTGAAAGTATAAAATATGAAACCAAAATACTTGAGCACTTGTAACTAATTCCGTACTTTAATCCTGCTGCTCTCTCATCTTAGCAAAATATAAATTTTGCTAGGGGAGGGAGGGAGGGAGGGAGGGAGTTTCCTATTTCTGAATGATCATCTTTAGATGTGCTCCTAAATAGTATCACACACTTGCGGATACTGCTTTATGAAAATGCATTTGGCATAATTGGAGGTAGGAAAATACTATCTTTTCTACAAAAACTTGTAAAACCTGAGGTGTTGAGGGAAGACCTATGTTTATGTTATGGTGAAGTGTTTTGAAGAAAACACTTAGATGTCTAGAGAGATGTCAGTTTTAGTGATGGCAAGTTCAGAAATAGGAGCTCTCGACCGTCCCTCCCGCCCTCCAGCTCCTGCACTGTGCCTGAGCCACTTTGTATTTTGGCTCCTACTCTTCTAAAACAGTCCATTTCAGCCTGTTCCTCCGAAGCAGGAGTTTTAAGGAAATTATGGATTTTGAAAAAAAATACACCCCAAAGCCACCTTTAAATGCATTTCTTCCCAAGGCATATCAAAATATTCTTGGAATTTGTTGTGAAAATTTGACCACATCCTAGTTAGCATAAGGTTAAAGTTAACAGTAACATGTGCTTTAGGGATCTCCATTTACAAAATATTAATAGAGTTCATGGGCAGTTAACTGCAATAAAGGGAGGAAATGAAGTTTATAGTGCACGGCCCAGGGGATTAGTGCCCTCCCTACCCCGAGCACATTCATATCCAGAACTCAACACGAGGTGGAGGAGGCCGTAAAGAGTGCAGGGGAGGAAATCCCCAGGTTAGCAGAAGGGACCCCCTTGTCGTCCCTCCTGGGAGGGCTGGCAGGACCCTAGAGGCAGCCTCGCCCAGCCCTGGCTGCTTCCCCTTCCTCAAAAAACCTGATGATTCTTCAGGGCTGAAAACACAGGCACCTTCACAAGACTCAGCTGCCTGAACTTGGGGACGGAGCCCCGACTCATCCCTTGTCGCTTCTCTGCAACGTGACCTTCACTGGATTCAGATCTCCTGTTGAACCATGTAGGCAGGAAGAAGTCATGGAAGACTTTTTGGGTTGAGAGCAGGAGACGTGAAATGTTCTTTCCCTGCTCTTGATCTGCTGTGACCTAGAGGAAATCACCTCTCCTCTGGACCCCCACTTGCCCACCTCTAGGGGGTTGGTGGTCTGCAGGGGCTCTTCTACTCTTTAACCAACAGTTTAATGTCAACTTGACCCTTTTCCATGGCTTTCTAGGAAACTCTACTTAAACAATGATGACTTAATTGGGGATACAGATACGAGAGCCAGAAAACGAACGTGCAAGGTAAAACAATCACGGTGGGGAGGAAGGTGGGCTTTTATTCCAAGCCCCGAGTGGAGTCTGTAGAATGTGGATTGGTGAGGAGACAAGAAGGGGCATCTCGGCAGAGGGGCCTTGGTTTCCCAGACTGCCTATGGGATCACAGTTGTGCCAATAATTCAGCACGTTTGTCTGGGATACTGACATCCCTCCTCATGCCTGTGAGGGCCTGACCTCTTTACCTGACTGGTGGGTCCTACAGCAGAGAGCCCCCCCTGAGTGCGGACCAAGGTGTCTCACATGCCCTTTCACACCCATCATCTTAGGTCCACTCGTGGGGCACGCGCCCATCCCCCACACAGTGCTCACATGGTCTTCCTGCTTCAATTTAATTTCTACTCCTTGATTTTTGAGCATCTGGAGAAACAGTGGCTCCAAGTCATATCAGAAACTGTGTGTTATTTTTAAAGCCTCATTTTCCTCTCATTAAAGACATTTTGAGAAAGAATCTCAAGATGCTAGCTCATACTCATTATGAGGATGATTCGATAACTACTTGATAAGATGTTTTAGACTTGTAATCTTTTGCTGTGGCTCTTGAGAACACTGAGAAATAGCAGGGGATAGGTAAAATTTGTTCCTTGATTTTCTTGCTTTAATTGGTCTGTATTTTGCACAAATGTTGTGGTCTTTTAAATTGTGTACACATTGTGCTTTAGTTTATCAACACACAGTCTCTGGCCAGAGGTTATTGGTTTTCTTAAGACAATGTACACACGTCTTGAAGCATCAGAGGTCCGGGCTCTGGCCTACACACCCCCACCCCCCGCCCCTGCAGTCTCAGCCTTTCTCAGCTCCAGGCAACGGAATGCTCACTTGACTACGACTTGCCATGCATGGAAACTAGAATTAGTCTGGGGTCCCAAGAAAACTGGGGGAGATATTGAGTATCTCGGAGTCTATTGAGTGGCGGGTCTTTCAACCCCCAGAGCTATGCCTACCATGGACAGGGGCCCAGTGCCATACCCCACTAAGCAGAATGGATGCTCTTGGTACCACCATACTAGTTAATGCTGACTTAATGGAACCCCTTTGGAGCTATGAACTGAAATAGTGACTGGACCGACTGAGGGCCACTACATTGCCTCTTCATGCAAGAAACACCCCATTTTTGTTTATTCATTGGTCCCATGAAATGATGTCCCAGAATGCCTCAATGCCTAAAAAATAACTTACTGAGTCTTCTTACAGTTCTGGGTCTGCTGAGTTTCTCATGAACAAGGTTCTTTTCTTTTTTACTCATTTGCAGCCAAAGAGACAGAACAGCTGCGAGAGCTGGCCATCAAGGGAAATCACCAGCCAGAGATAATCCAGGCCTGGTCTCCCATTCCAAATGAGAACGTGGGCAAAATGCCCTCTGTTTCTAATTCCTGAATCCTTCACACTTTCTGCTCTCCTAATGGATTCCCATAAGTAGCCCCAATTCCTCTGAATGACCCCCCATATGCTGAGGTCCTGAGGGCTGCAGAAACAGTCAGCCTTGGAGCTACACGCGTTGGGTATGCACGGAGCAGGCTCAGGCACCTGAGCCTTCTCAGAACAAGGAGGAACTTGGGTCCTCCTCATTTTGAACCTGGACAAACTGCTGCGTAATGCAGAGGCTCACAGTAACAGAGCTTTTGAACTATGGGATGAAGAGGAAATCGCATTGGGTTTGCAGTAGTCAGCCCTGGGTTCTAATCCTTACTCAACCACATACCAACTCTTGGGAGAGGTGAAACTTCATTTTCTTACATCTTCCTTAATTAAATGAGGGTAGCAAATACATCTCGAGAAGTTAATGTGAGAATTAAATATGGATACTTATAAAGTATCTAAACAGAATTTGGTGTGTAAAAATGCTCCATATATGGAAACTATTTGCTTCTAAAGGAGAGTTAAGGTGGGTAGTTGGATTTTCTTTATCAGTCAGAGGTTCCAAGGACCTAACATAATCAGGGCAGTGGCCTATTTAGTTCTAGGAACCTCTCTAACAAAACTTACTTTTCTTATAAGCTCTAGTAGGGCTAAGAGGAATACTGTCCAAAGTTTGACAAGATAAAATCAGGTTCCATTTGTCTTGCAGTCAGATAGAATATCCTGACCATGTATCCCCAACTACACGTGCACATATAAGAGCGTAGCACCTACAAATGTGCACACACATGCTGGTGCATGTGCACACGTGGTCCTCTTCACAGCACACGTCCCACTCTTCAGTCTGCGCTACCTCGGGGCGGGGGCTGGGGAGGGCCCTTTGCCTAGGTCTTAAGCTCCTGTGCTGTGCCAAAGGAGAAGAAACTGATGTTTTGAGCTTGTTAAACTCTAACTCATCAAAATAGTTCAGGTTACCCCCTGTGCTACTTTACAAGGTATTACAGGCATTTTTTCCATGGGGTTGGGAAATCACGTTTCAACAGTAATAAACAGAATTGAACCCCAAAAGACTAGAGCTCAATTTCAAACTCAGAACCGAGGAGGTCAGAGTGGCTTCTATCACAGAAAATCACAATCCCCCTTCCTCAGCAAAGCAGGCTGTGTTCTGGAAAAAGAGGAGGCCAACAGGCAAGCACAGCAGTTTCTAATATTTTTCCTCTTGACTTTTCTTAATTAGTGTTGACTAGCTTAACGAAGCAATTAAGGGGCTTATTTGCTTTTTAAATCACATGTGAAATTTAAGAAACCTTGAAATAGAAGAAATATTTGTCCCCAAGATCTTACCCCACAAGGGATATCAGTTTGAATATTCTCCAACCACTAGAAAGTGAGAACAACCGGCCCTGCTCTCCAAACGAGGCCCAAGGAAAACAGAAATTGCAGTAGCCAGCTCTGCCTGGAGAAATATGCATGGAGGAGGATGGCTTCTTATGTATTTCGAAGGCTTTCATTGAAAATAATAGTGAAAATTAGCTTATAAAAACAACTAACTGCAGCAACAGTGTGAAAAATGGTAACTATCACTTATTGATTGTGATAGCAACGACGTTACCCAATTTTCATACTTTATTTCAACTCACAGCTGTATGACCCTCCCACCCCCGTTTTATGAGGGTAAGGAAACAGAAATTCAGAGGGTTAATTAGCATACCAAGGCTCCACACCTGCCAGGAGCTGGGTTGAAACGTTCCTTACTCTGTACCACATGAGATTTTAGTACCTCTGCTTGTGATAATTCTTAACCATGAGAATGTGGCCCAAGTGAACTGAGGATCATTAATTAGGTTTGTATATGTAAGTTTGTATTTATAGTCATGCAACAGCACATTTAAGTAGAGAATTATTAAAATCAGTTTTTTTATTTTAGTAATTATATATAGCTAATTATCCACATAACCTAGTATTCCTTATACTATGCTAATTATAAAATTATTATATCATTATATAAGCATGCATGCATAATTGATATGCACCAATATGATAAATATTAGATGTACTAATATGATAAATATCATAGGATAAACATGATACAGATCTATAATATATAATGCAAGCTATTATATAATGCATGATATAAAACAATGTAATTCCTAATATATGGGATGTATGCAATATATTTAAAGATAATATATAACATAGCATATGTGGCAATTATATCTTAAACAATTATATGTGTTTATAAAATTATATATTTGATAATAGATGATAGTAATTAGATTATATTAACAAGTAGCTATTTATAGGATCATAGTCCATATTATCTAATATAATGATACACAGATTATTGCATAAGATTGATACGTCCTTAATAACTGGAGCACCCACAGCCCAATGCAGCGCCTTCAGAGACAGCCGATGGACATTTCTTGCCTACCCTATGTGAGAAGGGTGACGTAACACATGCCCACTCTCTTCCTCCAACACGCCAGCAAGATACGGGTCCTCAGTGGAAATCAAATTGTAACGTCAAAAGTTAACTGATTCGGTGCCTCCCTAGTGGTGCAGCGGTTGAGCGTTGCGCTGTGGCGCTGTCCGCGGCGCGCGATGGGAGTTCGACTCCCGGCTGGGGAGAATCCCACATGGCGCAGCAGACCTCTCCTGCCTCACCCGCTGCTCCCCTCAGCAGTGTATTTCTGATGATCTGCCTGTGCTGCTCCCCACTCTGTCTCTGCTGAACCCTCTCACCGCTCCACGCCTCTGGCCTGTACCCCAGCTTGTATGTATAAATAAATAAATCTTAAAAAAAAAAAGAAGTTAACTGATTCGTTTTGTTTTCCTTTTAGGGATACAGAGCTAGTGAAAGAGTCCTATTCCAAATCATCTGATCTTTGCACTCTGCTGGGGTAAGTGAGTAGGAGGAGCAGAGACAAAGACAGAACAAAGGACTCAGGGAAGTGTCCCTTGGAGCTCTACCGGTCTGTGGCGCAGAGGGCAGTGTGGCCCAACCCAGGCGCCACTGAAGCCCCAGACGCGGCTAAAGAGCCCGACAGCGAGCCAGCGCAGCCCTCCTCTCAGCCTCTGGCTTACTCTGCAGGCCGCTCCCCAGGGCTCTGGGGCGCAGGGCGTGGTGCGTGGGGTTGACCCGCAGACTGATATTGGCACGCATGGGACCAGGCCCCCGGCGGGTGACATCCCTGTGAGCACGGCGTGTACGCTTGTGGACGCCCTTGCACTAGGCCCATTTCCCCCTGGTCTCTGGGATTGCAGCCTAAATATTCAGAGTTGGAACACCTGGCAGCTTCGAGACAGATCAGGAGGGCGTCCCACATGGGCACTGAATCAACAGTGCCAACGGGCGGAAAAAAGCATGCGAGCCGGGAGAGATTTCTTAACTATTTAGCAAACAGGGGGGGTTGTTTATTTTCGACATATCTCCCAGAGTCCATTTATGAGCTCCATTTATGACTTCAAACAGGCAAGTTGGCAGAGATGCTGCAGTGGAGATAAGAGGGTGACTAATTAATGGTCTTGCAAAAGGTTTCAACACCCAAATCTACAACTACTTATATTTTTTCTTAACTGTTAACATTTATTTTCAAATACAATCATGCTTTTAAGTATTTTTGTTAATACAGCTAATAGCTTTATCTTGTTCCTGGCACTATTTCCTCTTCTTGATAGGGTTATAAATAGGGTACTCCACTTGGCAAGGATCTGCTCATGGCATGAAGAGAAGGTCCTATAGTCACTGCAGCAAAACAGCACATAGTTGGCATAGTTTTCCTCAAACTCCTAACATTTACACTGCCATCTGCATACTTTTCACTTGACTTCACTCTTAAAAAATTGCAAGTTCCTCTGATACATACCAGAGATTTGGCTACTTGGACATTTGGAGAATTAAAAAAAGCAGAACATGAACAAGCATTCTTTCCATTTTTGATTCCAGGCATTTAATCCCTGCAATCATATAGCCACTTGTGAGAATAATTAGAGGTAGCTTCCTTTTAAAGTCCATTTCAATTTTAAGGATTTAGGATTCTGTGACTGCAGGGACAAATCCAGCATTAACCAAGACATTGTTCTGATACCTATTTTTTTTTTTTTTTTTAGGTTTATATAGTCAGTTGGCTGGATTCAGCTAAGTATATGGAAAGAGACACTGTTTCTACACTTCAGCCTTTTGTTTTGGTAAGAAAACTCAAAAGTGAGGCTTAAAGACACAAACAATAAGATTATAGTTGAGGCTCCAAAGCTAAAACCCTTTCAAATGTTCTGTTGCCAACATTTTAAGGAGGAATTAGACAACTTGGATGAGGTTAAGATGCTGAAAACAATGTCTCTGGAAGTTCAAGGATTTTGGTTGTTGTGAGAAGACTTAAAGTTCAGGTCTTCAGAGTTCCACATCTGGATAATCCAGGGATCCTCATAAGCTGCTCTTCAATTTTCCTTCATGTTTAAGGAGGGGGGTGGCTAAGGGGGAAATGGCAATAGCCAAGAGGGTTACTGATGCATTACAGAGAATTTCCCCAAAATGAGCCTTTTGGGAAGGCAGCAGAGATGGTCCTTATCTGGAGAACTGGAGAAATACATCCTATATTCATGATACTTGGTCAAGGGAAGGCACCATTTAAACAAATGTCAAGAAAAAAGTGACTTTCCAACATTTTCTCCTGAAATTCTGCACGTTTGCTCATATTCTTGGGTGGTGGAATACCGGTCCTTAATGCCATACACGGAAGGCTACTGGATGCCTATGCAGGCCCAAAATGCGCCCACATTAGGATTTACCAGCACAAAAATTCTCAAGACTTATTTGAGAAGGCAGACAGATGATGAATCCATTTGTGGGTAGAAAAATGTTAGTGGCTACATTTGTGGTGTTGGGCGCAAAGGGTTGTGCTGGTGTTACTGCTGTTTTGTTCATTTCTTTTATGCAAAGTATTATAGGAAAACCATGCACCAAGTTCAGGCCCAATTTTACTGTGGTTTTGATATTTTGATTTTAAATCTTTGGAGGATCAACTCCTTACAGTCTGGGGAAGCCCAATTTTCTGCCTTCTTTTTTTTTCTTGTAATAATCCTTATAACCATAGAATCAAGGAGTAACACTGGCTAGTTTTACAGAAGATCTTATCCATTTAAGAGCCAAATGACACAGAAATAAGAATCTCATTTCTTTTTTTTTTCTTTTTCTTTTTATTGTTATTTATATCTTTTACATTTTGTATTCCCCTTGGGTAGCCCACCACCAATTCACCCGTGATCCATCTCCATGGTCCCTTGTGTTCTTTTCTATTCCATTTTGCCCTTATCTTCCATCCCGGTCCCCTCGCCACCCCCTCCCCCCCGCTCAGTGTCTCTCTCCTATTTGGTTTCCCTATAGTGCTGTTATAAGTGAAACCATCCGATATTTTTCTTTTTTTTCTGGCTTATTTCACTGAGTATGATTCCCTCTAATTCCATCCATGTTGCTGCAAATTGCATGTGTTTATCTTCTTTCCATGATGAATAGTATTCCATTGTGTATATGTACCACATCTTCTAGATCCAATCATCTATTTTTGGACATCTGGGTTGCTTCCATACCTTTGCTATTGTGAACAGTGCCGCAATGAACATATGGGTGCATGTATCCTTTCGGATTAGTGTTTTCGTGACCTTTGGGTAAATTCCCAAAAGTGGGATTGCTGGGTCGTATGGGAGCTCCATGTTGAGCAGTTTGAGGAATCGCCACACAGCTTTCCATAGTGGTTGGACCAGTTCACATTCCCACCAGCAGTGTAGAAGAGTTCCTTTTTCTCCACATCCTTTCCAGCATTTGTTGTTGCCTGTATTTTTAATGTGTGCCATCCTCTCAGGTGTGAGGTGGTATCTCATAGTGGTTTTGATTTGCATTTCCTTGATTATAAGTGATGCATTCATGTATCTGTTGGCCATTTGCTTTTCTTCTTTGGAGAAGTGCCTTTGAGCTCTTCTGCCCATTTTTTGACTGGGTTGTTGGCTTTGTTTTTGTTGAGTTGTGTGAGTTCCTTGTAAATTTTTGTTATCGTCCTTTATCAGATGCATTGTGTGCAAAAATCTTTTCCCAGTTGGTAGGGTGTCTGTTAGTTTTGGTTAGTGTCTCTTTTGCTGTACAGAAGCTTTTTATTTTGAGGTAATCCCATCTGTTCATTTTGTCTTTCACTTCATTCGCTTTGAGAGATGTGTCTTTCAAGATTTTGCTGAGATGTATGTCGTGTGGAGTTTTGCCTATATTTTCTTCTATACATTTTATGGTTTCAGGTCTTACATCCAGGTCCTTTATCCACTTTGAGTTGACTTTTGTGTAGGGTGTGAGGTAGTAGTCTAGCTTCATTTTTTTGCATGTGGCTGTCCAGTTTTCCCAGCACCATTTATTGAATAGACTGTCCTTGTTCCACTGCATTTTCTTTGCTCCTTTGTCAAAGATTAGTTGTTCATAGATATGTGGCTTTAATTCTGGGTATTCTATTTGGTTCCATTGGTCTTTCTGTCTGTTTTTGTTCCA
>PVIJ01004238.1:0-120833 GCA_004024925.1 Scalopus aquaticus | reverse complement strand
GTACATATACACAATGGAATACTATTCAGCATGGAAAGAAGATAAACACATGCAATTTGCAGCGACATGGATGGAATTAGAGGGGATCATACTCAGTGAAATAAGCCAGAAAGAAAGAGAAAAATATCGAATGGTTTCACTTATAACAGGACTATAGGGAGGCCGGGTGGGAGAGAGACAATCAGTGGGGGGGCGGGGGAGGAAGGAGCCGGAGGGAGGGAAGGGAAAGGGCACAAAATGGAATAGAAAAGAACACAAGGGACCATGGAGATGGATCACGGGTGATTTGGTGGTGGGCTACCCAAGGGGAATGCAAAATGTAAAAGACATAAATAACAATAAAAATATATATTATATTAAAAAAAATTCTCAACATTTGGAAAATTTTGTAAATGTGCATGTATTAATTACCACAAATGATTATTCCAGATTATTAATATTAGTAAAATGCCTGCACAATTTCTTTCTCCTAAATATTCACTGTAGCTAGTAGGTATTCAAGCTATTTTATAAATTTTCTTTTTAATGCACAGATAGGAAGAAAATGGAGAGACCAATCTTCCAGTCTGCATTCTCCCATTTACCAGTGGTATGATCGTGGGAAGTTAGCTTTCTCATGTGCTACCTGCCTGTTGCGTAGCATTCAGATATATATATGATAAAGCTAAAATGAGATGATAAATGTGATGCTCTGAAAAAAGTCTAAAGTGTTACATGCCTTCCAAGTAATATCATCACCATCTTCTTAAGTGGGTGAGTAGCATACATTGAAGAGGTTTTGTTTAGGGAAGAAAAAGCAGAAGCCATAAATCAAAAGTGTCTTCTCAGATTTGAAGGTTGCTTAGTTGATGTGGGGGACAGACTTTAAAAGCTGGTAGAAAGTACAGTCCCATCCTTCCTAGCATAGTATAAAAAACAACTGTATCCCACAGTGAAGCAGATGTGCTTGTGAGCGCAACCCAGCTGTCCGTCATGGTGTACTGAGCACCAAAGTTGTCCTCTGTGACATCAGCTGCTGTAAATTATGACGGGACCAAGAGACCTCTAAGAGCTTTTCCAACACCCAGGGTCTTTGTTTCTAAGTTCATTCAACAAACTAATCAGTGAATTTTCTGTCAGGTGATTCCATTGACTGTATTTATGTGATATGCTATAACCAAGTGGAAAGATGTTTGCTCAGGTTACCTTAATGAGCATAATGTATTCTCCGGGAACAGTGGCACTCCCAGAGCTTTGGAGGCTGGTATCTGTGGTGGACAGCCTTAGCTCCCATGGACTGCCCTGACACTTCAGTGTTCTGTGCTTGACCATCGGCCATCATTGACATGAGTGGCAAAAATCCACTGAAGATGGTATGTGCTATGCTAGTACTGTACTGGTATATACTATGCTAGATGGTATCTACTTTGTAGATATTCATTTCTCCAAACAAGAAATAATTTTCAAATTTAAAATCTGGGAAAATCTTTCCTTTTCTGAGGAACTGAAATATTTCTTCATTCCAGTCACAAAGCTTTATAATTTCATGTGCCCTTTGTCCTGGCTGCCAGGAAGCTCAGTGTGCCTGTGAGAAAATCATGCTTCTCTGATGGTGCTCATTTGGCATGTTTACTTTATCCCTTTATCCCTTGTACCTTTGATGAAACCTTAAACAGTCAATTTTTTTTAAAGCTCATCTTTTTAAAACAGTTACCATATATTCCTTCAGTTGATTTTGCTATAAAGCCTTCAAGCTCTTCTTTCTTTAGCCAACCTTGCTACTTTCATCTCATGAAATGTGTAGTATTTTCTTCTTTTTGGTAGATGCAGAAAGTCAACTTAAGAAAATAGAAAATTATTTGTAGCTCTTAAGGGTTTGATCATCAAATAAATCTGATGAGTATGTCCTTCTGCAGATAATGGCATGTTTACCAAACTATCAGGATGCTTTTTTGGTCTGCTAAGGTTTAGGAAACCTGTGAGATATATTACTTCACAGTACTCATGAAGTGTTCAGTGGAGGCTATGAGTTTTTGGAAAGTGAAGGATTTGGAACTCTTTGGATGCTAATGACAAATGTTAATTTGAAGTTCAAAGTTAGTTTTTCTTGCCGTTTCATTTATTCATGCTGTCTTTCTGTAGTCCTACCAGAATTCCTGTTGATAGCATTTAGTCCTTTCATAAAGAAATTTCTTTTTGTCTTCTCAAGCTTTGGAATCAACAACCAGATGTTTGGCTTTCTGTTCCACTAACGTTCTTTTGCTTTTTCACAAAATTGTGGAAAGCAGGAACCTTTCTCTTCACCTCCAAACCTGTCATGTGTCTCAGGTGGAAAGTCTTTGTATTCTATTTTGAATAAGATAGTCTAGATGATCTCTACTATAAGCAATGCAAATTTGTTGAAAAGAGGTTTCTTATAATTATGCAAATTAATAAATCCTGATGTTCATTTTTACAGCTATTGGCATGTGGTTGAATTTAAAATTTTAAGCTAGATATCTTATGACTAACTACTTGCTGCTTAATTTAAAATGTTCTGACTCCAGTATGCAGGACATGGATTATTGCTTTTTTTTTAAAGGTGTTTAACTGGACAACAAACAGCTTTTTTGTTCAGTCTATTTAAGAATAGAATGTTTGATTTTATAGATAATTTTCTATTTTGTTCCCTATCTTCATGAATTTTTTTACTGCACAATATATTATAGTTTTAAAAATTACATGAATTATTTTGAGATATGTCAGTGCGAGATTCACAAATGTTTTTTGGCACTACTTAAAACTATATCATTTTAAATTATGACAATAGCAAATATATAATTATGGTGGTGTAACTTCTTATACTCTTGCTTCCTTCCTGATCAAATTTGCTAATTAGTTTTAAAAATAATATATTTAATTGCACCCTCTGCTGCCACAGTCCTTGAGATGTGAAGGCTTAGAGAGATTTTATATCAGAATTCAGATGACTCTAATGATGATTCACAAACCGAACTTAGAGTAATTTTCCTCCATGAAATTGGCGAGAGGGTTGAATTCTTTCAGTGATATTTAAAAACACAAAAGCAGCAAGATTGCATCATTAGTTCTGGGTTTAATTTTGGCAATTTTTCAATTGTAAAGTTTTGAAATTACTTCTAAGCTGAAGAAAAAAATTTCCCTGTGTAGTTAATTCATGGGGAGATACTTTGAATGGGGTAAATAATGCTGTTTCTCATCAAAATTTTATCCACTAGTTTTAGTATCCTTTGATGATTTTCTACCTACATTTTTATTTCTGACATAAATTAGTAAGGAACAATTTGCCTTTTTATTAATTTATTTGGATACTGACTCATGGATTCTTATTTTATTCAATAGTTTGTAATCCATTACTCTTACTTATTTTGATGACAAAAGAGCCTAGATTAGGTCAGTTGGAGCTCCATGGATTATTTTGTGTCAGTTTGATAGAATACATCATTTTTTGAGCAATTCTTTACTTTCTTGTGGAAGAGAATGTTCCAGGTTCACCCTGTACTTTCTCTGCTCCAGCCCTAAAATCATCAGTTCTCTAAGATCTGCATTTCTCTAATCATGCAGTTCTCTAAGTACTGCATTTCCTTTTAATGGAGAGTGGTACCAAGATCTATTGCTACTAGGATGTCATTGTTTCCAGGTCTTTTTAGAGAAAAAGCAGGTAGATGATAGGTAGTGGATGATAGAGAGGTGATATATGAGTTCACATGCTGGAAGATAACGCCTATTCAGTCAAACACCGCAAGCTGCATAATAGTTCAGCACTAATAGATGTAAATAGAAGCCACACATGCAATTATAAATGTTCTATTGGATATGTTTCAAAAAGTAAAAAAGGAGGAACTGACAAGAGTTTTAAATATATTTGTTTACCCCAATAGATCCAAGATTTTACTATTTCAACACATAACACTGGTCAACAAATTTTTACAAAAGTCATGTTACTGAGATAAAATTAGTCATTTCCTATCAATTTGTATGTGCTCAACACGAATATGACAGTCAAATTCTAATTTTGGCTCTAGTTTTTTTTGTAATCTGCAATAAATTGATGTTTATACCACGAAATGCATGCCAGTAGTAATAGGCCTATGGTTAATACCTATAAAAAATCAAGTCATAGACTACTTCTTAGATTTCTTCACTTTCTCTTGTACAGCTGTTCAGGAATAGAATAGATGGAGGGCGGTTTCCATTGTGCAAAAGCACAGCCTTAAGACTCAGTTTCGAAGAGTCAAGAAATAGTCTCCATTCTTGTGGGTCATGAGTGATTTCTAAGGTATTTATGAGGCCCTCAATATTAAAACAGAATACCAGAGTACTTTCCTTTCTGAAGAAAGGCTCCAACTGCTGGTGACGCTTTCGATAGAAATAATTGTGACATCTTCTTCTAGAAGATTCCATTTTTGGAGTCTTGATCCTAGCAAGTCTGCCTTGTTCTTGGATAAGTCCAAATCACGAACCAGGTCATTGAGTTCTTCCTGTGTTAGTCTGTGTGGGTTGATGATGCACCACAGTGAAAATCTGGATCACTGCATGCTGATGGAACAGGACAAGAACAGGTTGGCTCACCCTTGTCCTCATCAGATGAATCAAGAGACTACTCAGCTGGAGGTTCTGGAATAGGAAGTCCCTCACCATGTGGAACTGGTCTCAATGCAGATGGAATGTTTGGGTAGACGATTCTTGACTTCTTTTGCTTCGTTATTCCGCGGGAAAGCGGAGGAACCAAGCAGAAGGAACAGTCTTTTATGTGGTTGCTTGGCTCTCTCCACACCATGGGGACTGCAAACAGCATTGATGGTCTTTTGCCATTTAACCACTGTGGAAGCTGTGTTGTACATGTGGCACAGCATATATGCGGGGCCCAAGGCTTGTCTTGGTCACCAACCTTGCATGCGAAGTAAAGATGATAAGCCTTCTTCACTTGAGAAGTGATCCTTTCCTTCTGGTTGGCAAATGTCACTTCCCCACAAATAGAGCAGAAATTGTCCATGCTATTAACGCACTTTCGAGGCATTCCTGTTCTGTATTGTGCCTAAATGGATAAAATAATAACAGTTCTATGGAATAGTAGCTTAAACTGTCTTGCACAAAGTCTGAAATATTTTCAGTGCTCAACCTTTCCAATGGAGCTTTCTATAGTGCACTGCTGGCGTCAGCTTACTTAGCAGCTGCCTGGCAGTAGTATTGCATTGCATCGGAAAATGATGCAATCAACTCTGAATGATGTGTGCATGATGGCATTATGCAATGCGATGCAATATGACATCATTCTAGGCTAATTTAGGATGTTGTTGCAGTCCTACTGGATAAATTTACATGGTGAAACATATAAAATGAATTATATGAAATATCATCAATGCAAGAGCTTATAAAAATTTTTAGGGTTTATTCATGTTCAGCACACCAAGATACTACAGATTAGGGCCTTTTAAAGTCAGTAACGATCTCATTGTTGACCAGTGTAATCAGTATCGAACATTATCAATGAGCTATTTTGCCTCTTGTTTGTACTGAGCCTTCCAAATCTAGTGTGTACTTGACTCAGGGCATCATCAGTTTGATCTAGCCATGTTCCACATGTTCAAAGTCACATGTGACAAATAGCTGCCACAGTGGACAGCACCGTTCTGCACCCCTTGCTTTCCATGTCTGTTACCCCATTCCCCAACTGTGAGAAACCCAACTTCCCTATTTTCAAAAGCCTATAATTTGCTCAAGTCTAGAAATATGGAGAGGATAGCCTTAAACAATTAGATCTCTGGAATAAAAGAAATGTATTAACTGAATAATGTTCTATTTTTTGATCAAAAAACACAGCAAAACCTCCCATCAAAAGTGTACAATTCAGTGAATTTTCATCAATGCATACACCTGCCTAACCCATACCACTGTCATTTCCATCACTCTAAAAATGTCCCCCATGCTCCTTAAGTCTCCTCTCTCCTTCCCAAACCAGCAGTTTATCTGGCCTTTCCCTCATGGAGTAGATGACCCTCTCCTAAAACCTCACATAAATGTAATCGCAGTATTGTCTTCTGTGTGTCTGGCTTCTTTCGATATAATGACTGTGAAATTCCTCCATCTTGCAGCTTGTATCAATAGCATGTTCCCTATCACTGAAAAGCATTGCATTGTATAGAAGCACACAATTTGTCCATTTCAATGTTAATATATGTTATATTGTAGTTGCTTCCACTTAGGGCTAACATGAATAAAGTCTCTGCATGGATACACTTTTTCATTCACCTTAGGTAAACACCTAGGGGTGGAATTGCTAGGTCATAGGATTGATGTAATCATTTTCTTTTCATGAAGTTAAATAATGTTAACATTTCTTTTTTTATTATTTAAAGATAGATTTATTTATGCATACAAGCTGGGGTACAGGCCAGAGGCATGGGGCGGGGAGAAGGTTCACCAGAGAAAGAGCGGGGAGCAGAACAGACCGAAGTACACTGCTGAGGGGAGCAGCAGGAGAGGCAGGAGAGGTCTGCCGTGCCATGTGGGAAGCTCCCTGGCCGGGTGTCGAACTCATGTCACCGCTGCTGACAGCTCCACAGCGCAGCGCTTAACCGCTGTGCCACCAGGGAGGCCCTAATGTTAATATTTCAATGTCAGTAACTTGTCTATGCTGAAACCGTCGACTATGCTTTTTATCCACAGTTTAACTTTAAATAATAGTACGTGTGTTACTGTGACCATTTTTCATGCTGCATAAAGAAATGTGCTGGAATAAAATTTTCTTTCCAGGTTCATGATTATTTCACCCTGTCTTCCTCTTGTACTCCTTTTCCTCCTGCCTCTACTTAGGACTGGCTTCTCCTACTTATCCTCAGGTCTCACCTTTGACTCTCTTCCTTCTTGAAGCCCACCTTCCCTATTAGTTTGGGTGGGTCAAACCTCTAAGAAGAGCTCCTCCATTTCCTTCTCTCCTCATCTGTGCCATTCAGCAGTTTTTCTCATTCTTCAGTTTTTCTTACCTAACTTCTCTTTAGTATGTTTTGCACAATAGGCCTTCTGCAAATGTTGGTTGAATGAATAATGAAAAGCAAGGCAACTTATCTAAGAGCTGTAATGAATTCAAGATAGAAGTAGAATTGGAATTATTTTGTCTTGAAATCAATTGTTGAAATCAACTGTTTTCCTCCCAGTCTTTTGGGTTAAGCATTTTGCTTAAGCCAAAACAAAAGTAAAAGGTTGCTCACAATTTGTTTGGATAGAGTGTTGAGTAAATCTCTATAGGTCAGCTGTGAGTATCCCTGAGACAAATAGGTGGGAACAGTGCTGGTTTCACCGATTGCTGTGCAGAGAAACAGCAGAACGTGGGCGCTCAGGACCTGGAGAGCCCATGGAGTGGGGGCAGGTAAAAGGTGAGAGCAGGATCATGGGGACAGAACTCTCAGGGGACACTGCACCCCCTTCTCTGGGACTGCTGCTCCTAAAGAGGAGGACAGAGTACCGTCATCAGTTATAGCAACACCAATACATAATCTACATTTTAGGCCACTTGGCCAAATTTTTCAGTGATGGGCTCATCTACTATTTTCATGCCTGGGTTATATCTGAGGGGAAAGCACTGTATGATGTACAGCAGTATTTGTAAACTTGTGTGTGTGGACAGTGGTACCACTATCAGTTACTGTCAAACACAGCAAAATCTGTTGTTATTTTTCTTTCCTGGCCATTGTTCTAAGTGATAACTCAAGCCTTCCTTAAAAGGCTGGGCCAATGTAGTGTTCAGCATTCTAGTTTCTGTGAGGATGAAATGGATTGCCTACTATTAAGAGTTTCAGAATAGAACCGAAAACAAACAAAACAAAACAACAGGAACAATAAAACCCAAATGCTAAACATATCAGAACTGATCAGTTCACACTCCTGCATCACATAATGCATCTCTCACTTATCAGATTTTTCTCAGATTGTACAATGGTTGACTAAGGCAGACTAGTGAGAATGTAACAAAGGATAAACCCAGTATTTATTTTTCATTGAAGCAGCAGCAGCACACAGAATGTGGACAACTAGCCACCAATGCAAGATTAAAAATAAAAATCAATAGCTCTGTCATGTTGGTAATAAATAACCACAAAAATTCATTACAGGACTCATTTTTAATCCTTCTTAAGAGTTAAAACCTCAACTTCTAGATTTTCTTTTGTTTTTTCCCTCCCTTGCCTTGCCTTTTCCTTTTTTTCTGGTTCAGCCACATTCTCTAGGTCATGTGGATTATAAAATGAAATCTGATGTTATGTCTAGGATGCATTTTGTGATTATAAAATATTTTTAATTTGCTATCCAAAGATTTCCAACATGATGTAATTAGCCTTCTTAATTAGTGATCAGATATTGTCATAGCATTAGTCCACAAAATAAAACCAATTATCTTTAAAAAAAATTTTTTTAAATGCTTAAATGACAAATAGCTTAAAATTATGATAAAAATTAATTGGTCCATTTCAGCTACATCCCAAGTTAATTTGCTAATTTTAAAAAATCAGTGAAAATATTTGCCATCTTTGTACTTTTCGTCAAATTTTGTGGACATAAACTATGCTAATTTAAACCTGATAGGGCTATATTTATTTTAATAGATACATAGTATTAAAGTAGATGTTACTTTTACAAATGAGTTAAGTTCCTATACTTTTTGAGCCAAGGAGACAAAATTCAGCTCAGAAGTTACCCTTTTCATTTGTGCATAGAACTACAACTGTTGATTTATTAGTCTAGGGTTGGTCTATATGCCCTTCTTTCAGCCCCATTAGAGGGAAATATGACCTAGTAATGACGTAGGAAACACAGACGGGGTCAACCTCATGTAGGCCCCAGCTTGGTCTGTAATCAGGTTAAGTAACATCTTCAAGTTCTAATTACCTATTTGAACATTACCCGTGATTGTTAATGATTTGCTCTTGACACCATGCAGTGGGATATACTGTATGGGGTCTGGCTCCCATGATGATCAAGCATCCTTAAATTATGAGACGTTTTTATGAACTAGTTTATCTGTCATCGTTATATGAGCTATCTGTTTGAAGAGTTCATGTGTAGGTATTTTCCCACATGTTACTGGACAAAGGATCTAAAAGTTGTCATGGGTAAGAACCTCTTTCATTGTTTCTGGGTCTAATCACATGCCACCACAAGTACAAACAATTGGGTTTCTGGTGCAGCAAAAATGAAGAAGAAAATAATCTGTTCTAACTAACAGGATAGAGGAAAAAGGAGGTTAGTTGCCAAATGAAGTTGCAAATACTGGAGACTGCAGGATATGACAGAGGCCTACTGTTGTTGGGATTGGGAGCTCCCCCCATGAGGGCAGCGGGGGAGAATGAAGGCCTGCTGGCTGCCCAGCAAAGCAACTGCCTTCCACAGCAGATTTAACAACAACAAAATAGTGAGGACTCCATGCATCACTGCCTTTCAACGGCACCCAAAATGGCCACTCACTTCTGTCCCCTTTCCAGAATCACCCTTTCTTAGGGCATTAGGGATAGAGTTCAGATCATGGCACTAGGAAGGTATGGTCCCTTTTGTTGAGTAGTGCCAGACTTTGGGGGTGAGGAAAGGGCCAGAGTTTGGCTTCTTTTTTGCACCAGGCAACTCCAACAGAAATAGAATACATGAATATCCTCATAGCTATAAAATGAATTTGTGTTCATCTAGCGGGGTCCATGCTAGCTTTGTTTGATTCTAAAACTACTGTGCATTGAGATGGTCAAAGCTGTTCAACAAAACTCTCCTACTGTTCTACCTATTCACCTTTAAAATGCCTCCAGAAGCCCATTCAACCAGTTTTCTATGTATTCCCAGCTATACATGGTTTTTCTTTATGAACAGAATGAGTTAATTCTCTAGCAGGAATATAGTTAATCATAGAAAACTTCACAAAGGGAATAGAATCTGATCTGGCTCTGGAAGGATTAATGTACCATGGAGAAAAGGAAAGAGGAGTTTTCCCAGTTGTAGTGCTGTGCTAGAGCATTCTTGACTGACTTCCAGAACGGACTCCATTCATCGGAAGTGCTAAGAAATAGAAACTATTATATGCTCTTCACTTGAGATTAAATGAAAAAAATTTCAGTATATTCTCTTTCCATAAAGATATATTGAATTTTGACTTTTGAAAAATATAATTTCATCTATAGATATTTCACTAGGTATCTCTAATAAATAGGGATTGTATTGCCAGTGTGGTTCATTTCTATACCTGAGAAGCTGTTGGGTATCAAGACTAAGGAGAGACTCATTAAATGCTCAAGAAGCATAATTTGTTGGGGGAAAGATTTATTTCCCCTAAAGAGAAACATGAGCATTTGGTGAGAGAAGAGTTTTTGAGGAAGATTTTTAAAAAGTTATCAGTAGATTAAAATAATAACTTCTGTCATGGATAGAGACAGCCAACTGTGATATCTAACATAATAGAATAATAAATATCTTTTCTAAATAATGTGCAAATACAAGTAGTAAGATTTCCTGGCATCAGTATTAGAATTTCTTTTTTTTTTTAAAGATTTGTTTATTTATGCATACAAGCTGGGGTATAGGCCAGAGGTGTGGGGCAGCGACAGGGCTCACCAGAGACAGAGTCGGGAGCTGAACAGGCAAATTGTTGGAAATACACTGCTGAGGGGGGCAGCGGGTGAGGCAGGAGAGGTCTGCCGCGCCATGTGGGAATCTCCCCGGCCAGGTGTTGAACTCGCGTCGACGCTGCCGACAGCTCCACAGCGCAGCGCTTAACCGCTGTGCCACCAGGGAGGCCCCTAGTATTAGAATTTCATTCATTCAGAATTTTTATAAATTAGTGAATACTTCAGATTCCCAAATGATAGGATATTTTTCTTTTCTTTTTTTAAATGTATATATATTTTTATTGTTATTTACATCTTTTACATTTTGTATTTCCCTTAGGTAACCCACCACCAGTTCACCAGTGATATGATAATTTTCTAAGTGGGAAGATGCAAGGTAGAGAAACTGTGGGTTAGTATCCCAGAAGCTGAATTAATGGGCAGAAAAATGGCAAATGAGCTTATTTTTCACCAAAATAATGTTATTATGCATCTAGGTAAAAATAATTCAAGCTAAATTTATAAAATAAGTTTCAACATTCAGTCACATATCTGCAAGGGAATTCAGGGGTTATTGTAGACTATTCACATTCCCCTGTTTTTAAAAGAAAAATGAAGTAAATAGAAAAGGGAGGAAAAGAAAAATTTTTGTGCATAATTGTAAAAATATTTTAATGTCATTAGAAATATTTCTCAACTTCGAACCAACATCACCTATCATCATTAATTGCCCAGAAATGTCATAGTGTAACATTATGCTCAAAATTCCATTAAATAACAAAAGTAAAGAGTCACCATTTTTAAGAAACCCAGCGGAGTATCTTGGAGTAAATGGCAGTGATGAGACACAGGTTGTAATTTGTAATTACATCTGTGAGTATAGGCACATATTTACTTCTTGATTTCAGTCAGCATGGAGTAATTATGTGTTCCAGATTGGAGTGCATTCAAAGTTTTGTTTAAAAAGTTCATGCAGATTTCCCACTTTGCTATAAGAAAAATCTGCTCCTAATGTTATGCTCCCCTCTGGCATGCCATAAATGGACACCCTAGAGATCAGAATAGCTAATAAGGAGAACAATTTAAGAATAGCTTCTCACAAATCAAACTGCAATAAATGTGAGATCCAGATAGCTGTAAACCAAATATATGCTTCTCAAATCAAACAACACACATTTATAAAACATCTAAGCTCTGAGTACATCATACAAACAGACTCAGGTTTAATTCTCTCTTGGACTCTAGCAATGCAGTCTAAAAAATGAAAATGGCTTTCCAGCTTCAAAAAAGCTAAGTAGAATAGTAAACAAAGAATATTTAACCCACATTCCCCTCATGAAAAATGATAGCCATAATTTTACTTTGTTTTAGGCCTCATATACCTCCATAAAACATTTAGGTATGTTAGTATGCAGCTGAGGGGCACCCAGAGGCCCAAAACTCTTAAGGACTATCTCCTCTTAAAAGAGTCTAGCCATCTGCTGCACAAAGACAAAGGAAGCAGACTCTTAATGTGAAAGATTTTTAACAGAATTAGTGTGCATAAGAAAGGATATTCCTGGTAATAGTTTCCCAATTATACACTCCAAATTACCCATCCCCTTGTGGGCAAATGCCCAGCCAAACAGGGTCTGCCCGAAGCAGGCCCTTTTGAGACCCTTTGGAGTACCACAAGAAGAGGTTAGTCAGGTCCCAGAGAGCTGGGAATGAAGGAGAGATTCATAATTTAAAATGCAGCAAATAATTCACCATGAAATCAGGAGAATGATTGCCACTGTCTCTGCCAGGGACTAGGAGCAGCCTCCTCAAGGGTCACTCACACACTTGTCTCTTCCAAGTGTCCCTGCATGTCTCTCCTCTACATGTCTCCTTGAGTCTTCTTCCTGCAGTGCTAGGGTGTAAGCCAGGTCACAGAAGCAAAAATAGGGCCCACCTGTCTTCTGTGTTGTATTATACCCTTAACTTTGCCCCTAGTTCTCAGTAGCTCCCCCATTCAGGAATTCTGGTTCATGTCATTAAAGGGACTTTTAATCCAAGGTGGCTGCATGTAAGTGGGGGTGAAGAAAATGGTGCCTTCCCTTCACGAGGTGAATCTGGAACAGGTCTGTATGACCATCTTTCGAAATTTTCTTTCAGCTCTTAGTTTCAGCTGCTTATACATTTATGGAGTTATTTAAAAAACAATGTTGAAGGCCACTGTCATGGCTGCCTCTTCAGGGAGAACATCCTTAAGTGAGGTGGTTAAAATAGTGAGTGGTCATGGGGTTAGGTAGGACATGAAGAAATTTCTTTGTGAAAGCAACTACAGCTGATAATATTCTTTGTTGTCTTACTCAGACAACAATTCTAAGGGGATCTCTATTCAGTTGCCCCCTACCCCTTACTTCCAACTCCTTCATCTTCACATACTGAAGGAAAGGTCTGTGTGCCTGTTAGTTCAAGAAAGTTTTAAGCAAAGAGTCTACATGATTTGATTTCATGGGAAACAAAGGCTGAATTTATTAGACCTAAAGGCCTAAGGTATGCACTAAATGTTTTCTAGTTTGATGGTTTACATCAGGTATTCTCTGAAGAATTTCAGATTTGGTCCTTCAGACATACCCATAAATAAAAATCTATGCTACTGAGTGGGTAGTTTCTTCTGTACAGAGAGTCTAGCTGTCCAAAGTCAGTGGTTCATAATTCTGACTTGGCTCCTTACCTTACATACTCAATTGTCTGATGAAAGAACTCAGTCATAAGCATCAATCAAGCAGAGGTCCTGTTGGGGAAAAGTTTTTTTGATAGAGGAATGTGCCCAGGGCTGTTCCTGACTCTGGGCTGCAACCCTGAGAGGTTCTCTGAACCAGTGTCTTCGTTTGGAGATAGTTGTAACAATGACAACAACAGGCTTCCCCATCTGGTGCTTTTCTAACATTGATGACAGAAAGGGCCATATTTGAAAATACTTTGTCAAACACCCTCCTAATGTTCATTATTGGTATTGTTCCTTGTATTTGATAACAATGCTCATGCCATTGTTGTTTGCCAAGCCAGTTTGCAGCTAGTGTCAGGGTGTATTCTGAATTGTTCCAAGTGGCCCATGACTGGCATTTTGTTTCCCTTCTCTGCTTTCCATGCACATGCCATCCAGTTGTTGGCAAGTATCCAGTTATTGTTTCACAGACCGGAGCTGGGTTTTGCATCCTAGAATACTAATGTAAGTGCAGATTCCTCTCAGATGTTCTGCAGTCCTGACTTTAATCGTACAATTTAAGATTATATGCAGTTAGTTAAGTAGTTGAGTATTGATTTATCTGGTCTTTGCTTGACTTTCCGAACTTCATACAACATTAAAAAATTCTGTATGAACTTGGGAAGGTCAGTCTCTCCAAGTCTTGGTTTCCTCATTTATAAAGTGAGAAAGGTTAAACTACCGATCTTCCAAGGTCTCTTCCCACTTAACATTTTTATGATGTTACTTTAATATCTCCCTCCATGGTTAAAAAAATTTTTTTTCACCAAGTAGGCAGGCTCTGTGTAATAGGGGGTCTATATTTTCAGTGAATTAGCATTTCTTAGAAGCTATTTGGTCAAAGAATTTTTTGCTGACTCAGTGTCACCCACCAGCTTGTTGACTTCAGGGTGCTCTAAGTGAATTTTATATTAAAGAAAGAAAGAACAATTAAGTTTGATTCCTGCAGGCATTATCATCCTATAAAACAAAAGAATTATTAACCACCACAATTCCAGGTGCCAAGTAAATAGAATAAATGCTTTGGGTTCATCATGCACCTTCAGATGTGGACCAGAGCTTTTCGGACCCCACCTAGTCCTGTCTTCTAATGGGGGGCCAGTGCCTCAGTGGAAGGTCGAGTCAGCATAGCTGCAGCTTATGTCCTTTCTGTCAACGTGGTTACAGTCTCTGATTCCTTGCACAAACATAGTTTTAAATAGCTTGTCATGCATGAACTCTGCATGTACACATGTGCATTCACAAACACAGAAATGTGCATAAGTGTATGAAGGGCTGGCTGAGACTGTATGCAATCTTTACATTATCCTCCCCTCAAGGAATTTACTCTCTTGAAAACTAGAGATCA
Source organism: Scalopus aquaticus (assembly GCA_004024925.1). Lineage (NCBI taxonomy): Eukaryota > Metazoa > Chordata > Mammalia > Eulipotyphla > Talpidae > Scalopus > Scalopus aquaticus. Next base: position 106,174 of record PVIJ01004238.1, on the reverse strand, counting down.
AAATATGATACTGAGGCACGTGCTCTGATAGGCTGGGTGTTCCTCAATACAGAAACAGACTTGGATGGCCCAGACATCTTGTGATAGTTATGATTTGCATACCATGTGCCAGGACTGAATTAAGCTACTTACACATGTTGACTCAACTAATCTTCCCAATGACGTTGGACGTAAGTTCTATATGTTTGAATGTCCTTAATTTACAGAGGAGGACCTATGCTGAGTTATACAGAGATGAGGGATATATCCAAGGTCACACAACCAGCAAGTGGCAAAAGAGGTAGGGTTCAACCCAAGCAATTGGCTAGATTAAATCTTCCTGAGGCTGCCTGAACGATAAATGATCAGCCTTTGATGAGCAGGCATTTTCATCACACCCTCTCCTCTCGCCTCTGAGTTCTTCATGTGTGGCCGTGCACACGATTAGTGGACCATCAGGAGCTTCACCAGCTGTGTGGTCTGACCAGATTTGGCCCAGTATTGTTGAAGGCTGAGTTTCAGTGACATGAGCTCTGAGATGGAGATTTGAGGGAGGAAGTTACTTGGGATGAGCTCGCAGGAACATCAGGGAGGGTCGGGACAGAAGGGAGTGAAGGAAGCAAGGAGCTGCCAGCATACACTCAGAGCAGATAGAAGGCTTGAACTATGGTGCAGCTGCCACAGAGGGCTCAGCAGACCCCTTGAGGAGCCCCGAGGAGCTGTAGGGCTGAATCAAGGCAAGGGTCTTTGTACCCCCATCTCCAAGTAATCACTGGATGGGGGATGCCTGAGGAGAGCCAGGTGGCTCCCATTAACTGAGGCAACTGTCCCAGCAGCAGAGAGAATGAGAAGTTCAGCCCTATGGGGGGTCTGGGTGCCATGTACCTACTGTAGACTCACATTCGTGGTGAAAAGGCAGACAATGAATATAGTACTTTTTTTTTTTAGATTTATTTTATTTTTGCATACAAGCTGGGGTGCAGGCCAGAGGTGTGAGGCGGTGAGAGGGTTCACCAGAGACAAAGTGGGGAGCAGAACAGGTAGATCGACTGAAATACCCTGCTGAGGGGAGCAGCGGGCAAGGCAGGAGAGGTCTGCTGCGCCATGTGGGATTTTCCCCGGCCGGGCATCAAGCTGGCTCCGCAGCCACCGACAGCTCCACAGTGCTGCGCTGACTTTTTGCTCCACAAGGGAGGCCCAATGAATGTTGCTTCTCTGCTTCTGAGAGGCAGATAATGTCATAGAGGGTGACATATTCAGGGATGCCCTGCCCCTCTTCACCCATCTCGCTTCCTTCCATTCTATGCCCGACTGTCAAAGCTATTGCAAAGCTCACAGGAGGGGGCCAGGCACTTTCTCCAGTCTCCAGGAGGGTTTCCTAATGGCACTTTCTCTCTCTCCCTTAAGGAAATTTCAAGTCCATTCTCTGGAAAGTTAAATCTGTTCCTCTGAATGAATGGAAACTTTATATCGAGAACGATATAAAGTCCACAGCTCAGGCAAATTTTATCTTATACTTGGAATAGTACAATCAAAAAGTAACAAAACATGTTTCTATAGCTTTCTTCTTTTTTTTTAACAGCATAGTTATTGCCACACTCTATCTCCCTTCTTCCTCTACCCCTTTTGGGGTGTGTGTGTGTTACGAGGAACATGGGACTTTGCAATATTTATCATGTAGTAAAAGTCTCCTGTGTGCCAGATACTATATGTGTATTATTACTAAATATCCCAGTAATCCAGTGTAATAGGTGTTAGTCACACCACTTGAGGCCATGCTGTTCAGTTTCCTTGAATTACTCAGGATTCACAGCGATGGAACAAGAATCTTAAGCACTCTGTCCAAATCTCACATCCACATGAACTTATTGTGAAAAGGGACTTGAAGTTCCTCAAGTCTCCTTTGGGGTGTCTTGCGGTAGATATTGGCCCTGAAAGGCAGCGGAATGAATTAGGAGTGGTTAAATAGGGCTCTCCTGCCCCACCCACACTTCTTCTACCATCTACTTTGTGTGTGCAGCAACTGATGGCAGGAGCTAATTGCTTACACATTCCCTGTAACACACAACATCCTTATTTAACTAGAAAACTTTAATAACTGGTTTTTGCCTTGCTACAAGCAGCCTCTAATCTTCTGGTAGAAAGTGGCGAATTTCTCCCTCACAGCTGCTGTGGGCTTCAATTACAACAGAATAGTTAACTTTTCATTTGTTGTGAGATCTTCAGTAAGAACATGCAGTGTGCAATTGTATAGTGTCCTAGCCCCAATTCAAAAATCGTTGCCTTTAACTGTTGTTTATGGGATTTTCCATCCTATCTCACATCAAAGCCGGTGAATTTATCCAAAGACTGAAGACCCTTTATGCTATGGGGTGGGGATCAGGGACAGAGCAATACTGTGACTGAAATAATTGCTCCTCATGGTGAAATGCTTGGATTTTAGAGGAGGATCCTGTCTTGGCCAGTTGTTCACAGGTAGGAGCCAGAACTGAATGCAAGGGCACCAGTCCTTACCCTGCAGCAGGAAGGGATATGCAGAGCTGCCTCGGCTGTCTCCCAGGATCCTCCACAAAGGCCTTCATTCCACAGGTTCTGTATGTTTGGTGTCTGGCAAACTCAGAAAACAGCCTGTGATGGTCTTTTCTTACATGGGACCAGGCTTTAGAAAATAAAGTCAGGTTGTCGGAATCAAAACAGGCTAAGGGTATTGTGCAGGTTAAGGCCTTTCCTGGAGGCGTTGAATTACTGAAAGGTTAGCCTTATGCTGAAATACTAAATTTCTGTAGAAGAAATCTGAGAAACACCACTCAACATTATTAAAGATTTGCAGATGCAGAAACTGAGTCCCGGGAAAGGAGAGTATTGAGGGGAAGGGTCAGTTCACTGAAGGCTTTTGGACATGGCAAAACCTGCAGCGGACAGAAAAGGGGGCAGAAACACACTTGCTTCTACTGGTGTCCATGTTGTCTTTGTCTTCCTTACATCAGTGACACACAGATAGTCAAACATCGCCTGTAGGTAACTTAAGCACTCGAGTAGTCGATGTAGCTTTCTGGACTGTGATCCTAGGAAGAGTGTATTTTGGTGATGACATTGTTTGGTAAGATTACAGCAAAGTCTTTAGCGATGACATGACACATTCACCAGCACAGCACAAAGGACAGAAACGTAAGAAGGCACATTCTTGAGCAAAGGAAGACACAGGCAGTTTCCACCCTGTCAGGGAGGACCCAGTAGAGAACCCCATGGAAGGTGATTTGCTTCAGCCCAGTCACTATGGTATTAGCAGATAACTCAGGGCATGAAGACAAAGGGCTGTGAACTAGTAATCCCATATAAAGTTGTTATTATTTTTTTAAGATTTATTTATTTATGCCTACAAGCTGGGGTGTAGGCCAGAGGTGTGGAGTGGTGAGAGGATTCACCAGGAACAGAGTGGGGAGCAGGACAGGCAGATCCACTAAAGTACCCTGCTGAGGGGAGCAGCGGGCGAGGCAGGAGAGGTCTGCTGCGCCATGTGGGAATCTCCCTGGCCGGGACTGAACTCATGCTGCAGTGGCTCTGGATAGCTTCACAGTGCTGAGACTTAACCCGTTGCACCACCAGGGAGGCCCAAGTTCATCTTGATTTTGAAAAGTATAGTTTATTTTTCTTGAAAAAAAAAATAAGCATTTACATGTGCTCTAAAATCGCTTTATACCTTTTTCTGGTTTTGCCCAAACTGTAACATAATACTGAATTTAGGACAGGCAGTTAGAAAAATGCTTGCTAGCGAATGATTGAAGTAGTGTGTCTATTAGGAATTGCCAAACAGTAACAATTATTTGATAACAATGACTTTAAAAAGAGAGATTTTTATTCTCTCTTTCTCTCTCTCTCTCTCTCTCTCTCTCTCTCTCTCTCTCTCTCTCTCTCTCTCTCTCTCACACACACACACACACACACACACACACACACACACACACACACACACTGTACACACCTGCCAGCAGACAGTCCAGGGCTACATAGTAACTAAACAACTAAACAACATTGTCAGTGCTCCAGGGCCCCTTCCCTGTCTTTCACTGTCCTTAGCATGCAGTCACTTTTTAAATGTTTCCTTGTGGTTATAAAATTGCTCCTGAAGCTCCAGCCATCATATGTCAGCTAAAGACAGGAAAAGGGAAGACTGGGGAAAGGACACACCTCCCAGTTGCATCTATTCCCTGTAAAGAGCTTTCTGGACACCTACCCAGATAACTTCTGCATGCATCTCACTGGTTAACTGCGTTTGTATGGGAGTCTGAGAATGTACACACTATAACTCTGGAGAAAATAGGCTTCTGTTAGTAAGGAAGGAAGGTATAGGTTCAGCAATTATCAATCTTTGCTACAAGTGGTGATCAAATTTATCTACTGATGAGTATTTAATCTTTTGATATATCTGTAGGATTAGATATTTTCCCAATGTAACGCGTCTGTGGGGGAAAGGCAGGGAAATGTGATAAGCAGTTCTGTCAGTCATCCTGGATAGAATCGCTGTGTCAGAGATCTTGAGATGTTAAGGCAGGAGGAATTGGGTGTCTTAGGAAGAAAGTGGGATTTTGAAGGAACTGGAGCGCTTGATGATGTCTAGAGGCAGACATTGTGGTAAAGGCTTAACAGCGCCAGAAAGATAAGCAGCTGTGGTCGTGTGGGATGGAGTATGGGATTTAAGATTCCAGAGACTTAGCTCTTCCTCAGAGTGAGTGACAACTTCAGGGACTGGGTTTTCAAAGTAGAGCAGAGCTGTAGGTCATTAAAGTGAAAAAGATTTATAAACTCCCGTGGTACAGAATCATATTGATTGAATGCACTTTACATATTTCCTAGCAGTGAAAAGCACAGGTGGATTTTCTTTTTGTTGTTAAAAACAATATTATTGCATTCTGGAAAAGAGAGGGAGAAAATCTTCACATTTTCACCATCTACACCACTCATATCTTGATTTGGGTATTGCCTTCCACCGATGTACGTACTCATACTACTGCAGTCAGAATTTACATTTGATCATTTCATTTTTTTTAACTATATATTTTTAAGATTTTATTTATTTATTTTTGCATAGAAAAACTGGGGTGTAGGCTAGAGGTGTAGGGGCGAGAAGATTCACCAGAGACAGAATGGGGAGCAGAACAGGCAGATCTACTGAAACACACTGCTGAGGGGAGCAGTGGGCAAGTCAGGAGAAGTTTGCTGTGCCATGTGGTTGGCTTCCTGGCTAGAATCAAGCTCAGGCTGTCGTGGTGATAGTGCTGAGACTTAATCCCTGGGCCACCAGGGAGGCCTCCTTTCTCCTTATAATTTAATATGAGAGGAGAAGCATTTTCCATGTTGTACATAGCCATTATAATTCATGAGTTCTTAATAAGCACTAAAAATTACCATTTGTGGGTACTCCAGATCATAAATTAAGATCCTCATTTTTGTGAAACCTAAGAAGGGAATTGTGACTTTAACTAAATTATCAGGAATACATTTCATTTATGAACTTTGAAACTTTCTTGTTAGAGGTTCTACATTTCAATTACAATGACATAACTAGACACTATTTCAGAAATCTGAAATGGCTTTTTTACTATTCCTTTCCTTTCACCTTCCTCGTTTTACAGGGCAACACCAGGGGAAATGGGGGTGATCCAAGCTGTGAGTCCTCCCGTAAGCACTTACGGAACTTAGGACAAGACCCAAAAGCAGACATACAGAGAGAAATAATTTTAATAATGGTATATTTAGAATGGGAATTAAAAGAGGAGAGAGGGAGAGGGAGAGGGAGGGAGGGAGGGAGAGAGAGAGAGAGAGAGAATGTGCCAGCGTGCAAGTGCTCCTAAGTGTGCATGCTATAAACTAGCCAACAAGACCATCTGAACTGAGACACCAAGGTCAAGTTGAAGCTAGAAAAATAAGTCAAGCATGTCCACTTAACTCTTTCCAGCCCTCCGTTCAGGAATTTTGGTTCACGGCATGCCGAAATTATAATCCTTGGTGCCTGAGATCTTGCTGGTGAGGGCATAGGATTAGAACCTGTTCAGAATGTCATTCACTGACTTTGAGTTTGCTCCTCACTGTTCCTCTGACACTCCTTATCCCTGTCAGTATAATCATATTCTAGGAATTCTCTTTCAAATCAATCCTCATGTTCATTCCCTTCCTTGCTGCTGGCCTCATCGTACATAGCAGTATGGACTCATAACTGATTTTCCTAACTCCTGAGTTGCTTCCTTCAAAGTCACCCTCTTCTTTCCTACCTTTAATACACAATTTTCATATTGCTTGGTCCACTTAAAGCTCTTACCCCATCACTCAGCAGTTCAAATCTCTAATGTGTCCGGCAAAGTCCTTTGTGAGACTTGAACACAGCTGTACCTTTCTAGCGTCATCTCTTGCCTTCTCCAGTCTCCTGCACTTAGGCACACTGAACATTCATTCAACAAATATGCCCATCTTTTATCCTTCTCAATGGTGTTCCATTTCCTGCCAATCATCTGTTGACCTGCTAATTTATCTACTTTCTTGACCACTCAGCAAAGTCATGGACTTTCTCCTCCTTCCCTTGGTTCCTTGACCACACTGCTGTCACATGGCACTGTGGTGATTCATGTTTATGACTCCTGCACTAAACTATGAATCTCTTGAAGGCAAGAACCAGATAGTCATTTTTGTCTCCTTGGCATTTGACATAGATTAGTCATCTATGAAAAGGTGAAAAAAAGAAGAGCAATATCCTTCTGATACTGGGCCCCTGTATCTCCCAGCTTGCACTCCCTTTCACCTCCATGAGTGGTTTCTCAACACCACGTCACTCCACCTCTTTACTTCCTACTTGCCTTTCCAACTCAGGCTGATTGGGTTCATACCCTCTCCCCTTCCATGAGGTAGCTTTTGGAAAGATCAGCAATGACTCAAGTATTGCCAAATCCTGTAAACACTTTCCAGCACTGGACTTGATATGATTTGTCCCATGCCCTTGACCCTGGGGACTGCGCTCTTTCTTGTCAAGCTCTCATGACATGGGGCACTCTTCTTCCCTCTCCTAACCCTTTGTCTTCCTTTTCTGCTTGCGCTTCCTTAAAGTTTTGCACTCATTCCACTGTTCTCATTGTCCAAACTCAATGTAAAAAAATGTACAGCCATCTATCTCTATGATTTTAGCTAGTACTTATATTCTAGTAAGTCTCCAAATGATTTCCAGCCCTCACCACCCATAGGCACTTCAGATTTAAGTATCCAATGGACCAGTATGGGATGTATCTATTCCACGGTTTCTTTAAATGCAAATACCTCCCCTCTACCCTATCCTCATCACAGCACCCCCCTTGCCCCCACGGAAGGCACCTTCTGAATTTCCTGTGTTGGTAACAGCATCAAGGACCTAGCCAACTCCCAGCCATCCTAGTGTTCGTCTCTTCTTTGTCCCACTACAGCAAGTTCCCATTTCTCCAGTTCAGCACCACACCCTAAATTCTCTACCAAGTAGAGAAATCTTTTAAAGTCCAAATCCCACTGTGTTCTTTATTCTAAACACTGGAATACCTTCCTATCCTTCAGGATTAGTTGAACATTCTGTAGCAAGGCATAGCATACTCACTGTGACCTATCTCCATTGCTGTTTTACCTACCACACCCTGTTTTCACTTTTACTTTCCAGTAAGCTTGAACTACTCATGGTTTCTTTGTTTTGTTTGTAGTAATCTCTCTTCTGAGAAGGCTCTTTAGTTCTTCCTCACCTTGATCATTCTAATCTTCACCCAGAGTTGCTCTCAGTATCACTTCCTTCCTTCAGGATGTTGCCACCAGGCTGGACTGCTGTGTGCTTAGCCATTTGTCTTTAGTTTCTACCATTTTATACTGAAGTTGTCTTCCTATGTTACTCTTTCCCTCATGGGAAGTCAGGAGACCCTGGAAGTCCGGGGGTTCCGTTATGGAGTCATTCTACTTATTCAAACTCTGCTCCTAGTCTTATTAACTGAGTGATGTTGAGAAAGTCAACAAACTGCTCCAGTCATGAGTGTCCAACTCCTCAAAATGGGGATAGGATTGGAATTAAATTTATGAGTTTGTTAGAGAATTAAATGAGATGCCCAGAATCTGCCTAATGGTGAAAACTCAATAAATACTTGATTGCTCACTGCATTATGCTTTGTCATTCTGTCGCCAGAGCAAAGCAGTACTTTATATATTGCAGGTGCTTATCACCTAGTTGTTGCATTAAATCAAATTCAGTAAATTAATGAATGAGCTAAAGAATATGCAAGGTAGCACATTAAGAAAGCACAAATGAGCCAAACAGACCTGAGTCTTGGTTTACCAAGATTTTACCAGATTTCCTCTGGTAAATGCCAACGTGATGTTTAGAGGGAGACAGGTACATTTCGTGTACTGGATGCTGTGGAGCAATGTTCAGTCCCCTCCAGTTTGGACACACTCATCCGGCTGCAGAGTGTGGAATGACTTCCTGCCCCTAAGTAGCCCTCCTGTGGTGACCACAGTGGGCTGGAAAGAACCACTTTACCCCATGTGCTGCCCCTAAAAACTGACTAGTAAGGGAAGGCCAACATCTGACCTCCTTGCTCCAACCTGGGACAAACTTGCAGGACCAGTCTGTCTCCTGAGTTCACCGCAGAGCTGCTGAAGACTGGACTGCTCCCCCGTCTCATCCTATCTCCTTCACATCCTATTGGCCTCAAGCGCCTGAGTGCAAATTTCAGTTGTGTGTTGCACCCTGTGTGCGAATTTCAGTTGTAGGTTCCTTTTCCTGGAGAATCCAAACTGCTACATCTGTGAAGGATGAGAGTTTGGTGACTTACATTTCAAACCCAGTGTTTGTGAGATGTGTGTGAAATAACTAGCAGTGTAGCTGCCACCAAAATGGAAGCTATGACGAGGAAGATTTTTTGAGGGGATGATCGAATTCAGAAGCAGCTGATTTTGGAGGCTTGACTCCTGGCTCATCTTATACCTTGAACACCATAAATAGTGATTCCTTTGGGCTATGCGCCCACTTCTCTGAGTTTGCCATCCTTGTGTCCTGTTGGGAAATACAACATGGAAAGTGAAAGAAGTGTCCAGGCTCCTGCCTGTGGCACTTTCTTGGGGGAAATTGGTAAACCCTCCATTGCAATTTCTGATCCCTTGGCAGGCAGTGATTGAATCAAAGAGTGGGCTGCATTTTTAGTCATTAAAAAAAAAAAAGATAGTATATTTCCTGTCCATATTATGTTAGCATCTCACTTTAAAATGACTTGTCCTAAAGAAAAACCACTACAAAACTGAAGCGAAGAGGTTTTCGATATGAAGTTTGCCACAGGGCCCTAGCTTAGCCTAAATTCATACTTAGGGTGCATGACCCGGCTGGTTTGTTTTTTAACTCTAAAGTATGGCATAGTTTTCTGCTTGTGAATTACAAAGGATACATATACATTTTACTGCATCCCTTTAAAAAATAAACAATACAGAATCATATAAATATAAAAAAGTAGAAATCTCCCATCATTCCTCTCCCTGCAATCTCACCCCTCAGAAATAGTCACCATTAATTAAAAGTTTGGTAAATATCTTGCAAAATGTGTCTCAAATATACTTATGCTTATCATAAAACTGAAAATAACACAAAAACACGGGCAGTGATCCACTAAGTTTCTTCACCTAGTAGAGAAAGCCAAGAAAACTTCAGTTCTCTCAGACATCCTGCTGTTCAGTTGAGTCTGTTCTGAACATCACAGGGAGACTCAGTTACTGCTGGAAGACCTGGAGCTTGCTTCTTTCATTCCCCAAACCACTTTCTGTGAGAACACCAGTGGGAGCCTGTGTTTCTTTGAAAGTTCCATTTCTTTTCAAAAAAGTAATTTTTTTGTAATCATCATGCTACAACCTAGTGAAAAGAACTTCTTATATTCCCCCTTTTCTATTTTGAGCCCTGTATTCTCATCATACCTAGATTTGCTGCTTTCGTTGGTACCTATCACTTTCCATTGTATAACACAGGATGTTCTGACTTCTTAGAACTTGGTGAGTATTCCTCTCTGATTTGTTTGTACCTGTCAAAACTCGAGTTGTCTCCCATCCTGATACTGCACTTCCTGTGCATTGACAGCCTCGTCATTACCGCAGAAATGATTAAGAAAGAACTCCAGATTTTGAGGCTTGTCAATCATAAAATATATGACCACTGAGGGCCTCCCCGGTGGCGCAGCGGTTAAGCACTGCGCTGTGGAGCTGTCGGCAGCGGCAACGCGAGTTCGACACCCGGTTGAGGAGAATCCCCCATGGTGAGGCAGACCTCTCCTGCCTCGCCCGCTGCTCCCCTCAGCAGTGTATTTCTGATCTGCCTGTTCTGCTCCCCACTCCGTCTCTGGTGAACCCTCTCGCCACCCCACGCCTCTGGCCTGTGCCCCAGCTTGTATGTATAAATAAAAAATAAATCTTAAAAAAAATATATATATGACCACTGAAAACAATACCTGTTCCCTTGAAGAATTCTAAAATGCAGAAATTTTTTACATAAAAGGTTAGTCATCATCTAATCTTACTTCATTGAAGGTGAATTTTTGGCAACAGAATAATCTAAAATGCAAACTTAAAGAATGTCAGAACTATAAGTGACTTAGACTCCCCTAGAGATAAGAAACAAATTTGGACGGGTCCACTAGTTTGTTGACAAGATCTGGATTGAGTCCTTTGCATTAAGAAAGCCAATGTCAGGTGGAAGGGGCCCAATGGACTGTCGTGGACAACTAAGGATGCCTAACTGGTGGGTGTGGTGTGCTAACATACGCCTGCAGGGGTGTATATACATCCGGTGAATCGTACAAAGTCTTTTAAGTCAGTTACCGCAGTTAAAAATAGTGAAAAAAAAAATCCAGCTAAATAGGGTGGTCTTAATATTAAAAACAAAAAAAGTAAGGGTTAATGCTGCTTTTGAGCATTTTTAGCAAACTGGAGAGAAAATAATCAATCTTTAATCAAGCCACGTGTGTGAAGAAATGTTTTAAAAATGTCTAGCCGTAATTGGATTTTTTAATTTTCGTGCTATCAATTTAGATATTTCTGGTTTAAGGCAGGCCCATGTCCTTAATTATAGAGCTTCCTCACTGTTTTTCTTATAAGAAACTAAGGGCTAATTTATAATTGTGTTTTCTTTGTCACCAAAAATAGATAGAAATAAACACCAAATTGTTACATCTGCCACATTGACTATAAAATAGCATATTTTCCTAGTGTCTTAGAGGTCATTTGCAAGTCTTTGAATCCTTGCTTTGGAATTAACCTTGTCATTAAATCCTTCCTTTAGAATGAGCCCTCCAAGAGTCCCCAAATGCATGTGTGTTTTATGTGCAATGGAAACAACAGTCTAATGCCAACCAGCGACTGAAGGGTGCAACCCTGATGAGAATTTCAGTGTAAAATGAATCTGTAAGATGAAACTGTGAAAAACATCAACCTACTGTAAGCTGAACGCGCAAATGGTAGTGCTCTTTACAGGGAAGCGTCAAGAGCTGCAGTGAGTCAGGCAATCGGTGAGGAGGTCGTGTGTCCGCTGTAGTGTAGGGCTAATAGGCAGCCACCGGACAACCTTTTATTTACATCACACACCCTCCAGGCCAGAACTTTTATCTTAGAATGCTCATCCTGAGAAGAAAGAAGATGGTGTTCTGGGAGGTGGGGATGATCTGCGAGACAGACTACTGCGGCGTTTCAGTTGTCCTGCTGTTGTAACCAGATGTATCATCTGAGTTTGTTTCCCTTAAGCTGTTAGAAGAAGCGTGCTTGAACCATTCAAGTACAAAGTTTCATACAATAAATGTTTTGAATGCAGTGATTATGTTAAATCTTACCTGTTATTTGCTCATAGCTAAAGCACTTGACCATTCAATGGTTTCCGGTTAAATGGAAAACACATTCCTCCCTGTGCTGTAGCTGTCAGCATAGTCGCTGCCCTGGACAACCGACAACAAATCTGGTTGCAGTTGCCTCAGCAATCCAGCCTGAAAGATTGGTAATTTTGTAATGGGATTGTGCTGAAACATTGATATTCTGAAGAAACTATCCTTGCTGGTACCTGTGTGGTTAAAACTTCAGGACATCTAGAAGGAAAGTAAGTACTCCTAAAACAATGCTAAGAAAGGGCTAATGCATTCTTTAGGATTAACACCAAAATCTCATGCAAATGGATTTAATTCCTTTGACATTCAGGAAGAAATGAAAACTAGTGAATTAAGTAAGCAAGTCTTCTTTTGTTGTAATTCTCTTTTGCAAATATTGCCATAATCTTGCATTGTCAGCATTATTGGAAAGCTACTTTCTCACTATCTTGAATATATTTCCCTACTGAGCATCTATACACTTAGCATTTTGATGATCAGTGCATTGATTACTTTTCAACATTCTGAACTCTTCCTTTATAAAATTTTGATTTTAAGAAATAGACAGAAAATATTTTCTGTATATGTATTTGTCACTGTTAATATCTTTTGAAGCAGACCATAAACCATTTCACTGCAAGTTTTTTCTCTGCCATCTTGAAAACGATGTCTTAACTGTAATATTTTATAAGAAAGTAAAAGAGTTGAGAAATTTTTACTTTCTAACCAATACCAAAGTATTCACAAGATGATGAGAAATATGTTCTCATAGTAAGTGTTCTGTTTCCGCAGAACCACAATGAAGACAGACAGAGAGAGAGTAAAAGAGAGAAGTAGTTTATTAGGGAGCTCTCGGACAGAGGCCAAACACACCGGCAAGAGGCCGGTGGGGCGTCTGCGCCGGTGGGGCAGTTAAGGCAGGCTTATAAGGGGTTGCTTAGATTTGATTCCTTAGGCTGACGTGGCCACCGTTTGTCTTCCGGGCTAGCAGAGTGGTTGTAAATTCCTGGTGAGGTCCAAGGCGATGCCCTTTTATGGGCTCTTCAGTTCTTATCTGCAGTTCCCTAAATTCCTGGTAGGGTCTGAGGTGATGCCCTTTTATGGGCTTTTCAGTTCTTATCTGCAGTCAACCAGAACAGTAAATATTTTCTTTTATTTTTCCATAGTCAAATGTTTCAATAAGATTCTGGTATCACTCCCACTCATATGTAGTTTAAATACATATTTCTCAGATCATTAATGCAATAACACATTGGTGGGTTATATTTATATAATTTGATGCATTGCACTTTCCACTGGTAAAAAGCCGAAGATTCAGAAACAGATGATCTGGTGTTTGTGAACAATTGTCCTGAGGCAATATGGATTTATCCTTAGTTCAGGGCTCTGCCTTTGAACTAGGAAGGGATATATTTTTGGTTTCGTATTGTAGCTTCAAGTGAAGGCAGAACATGTTACTTTTCGATCATTATATCAAAAACTCAAAACATTAATATCTTTGATGGCAGCAGTTCTAGGGTTGGTTGAATTGTCAAGTTCAATTTCTTAATCCAGGTTTAGAGGGAGCAGAGATTATATTACCTGGACAGATCAATGGAAAGCTGTAAGCAAAGGTTGATTTTTGCCTGGTTATTTAGTAAAATTTTCAGTTCAATGTAGGGATATTGTGGCAGGTTTCCTTAGATATGACCTTCTTTGCTTGGAGCACTGGGCACAGTGAGAAGGGTGTGGCCACACTGTGGATCAGCTCACTGAGTTTGCAGGGGTTACTTGGGGGCCTGACCAGACCAGCATCAGCCTCCAGGGAAGAGATGGCAGTGCCTGGAATTCCCTTCTTTGCCTCACAATAAGACCACAGAGAGGAGCTTTAAAAACTGATGGCTGTCTTCCAGAGTCTCTTCTCCCAACCTTTTTTTCTTTTCGTTTTCTTCATTTATTTAAAGTGAAACTCCTTCCCTATAGCGATTTAGATTATGGTAAATAGTCTCCACCATCTCTGAACTTCTTAAGTATTACTGACTATGGATTTGGGGTTTTTCTGAAAGGCTTGGTACAGAACTACCCATGTGCTTTCCAAAGACAAATTTCTAGGAGGTGGTCCTGAAAATATCTGATGTGGCTTCCCCCTACCTCCCGCAATGGTATGAACCCCTATGCCAGTTGGACTAGAAAATAATTCTCAAGAGCTGCTAGGACAGTGCCCAGGTGAGACGTCCCCTAGGAGGCACTGGTCTCAGGTCACCTTCCCTCCCCTTCGGGCTCCCCATACCCCCATGCCCGTATCCTCTGGTATGACTCACTACATTCTTCAGAGGCTTAGTGTTTTAAGAACTGGACTGCTTTCTTTTGGTTTACTGATATCAGGAATCAGTTGACTAATCCAGTCTAGTTTGTTTCATAGTGATACAGGGCAGGGAGGGCACTAAAACCGGCCAAAGACTCTGCCCAAATAGCTTACCGATCACTGTGTGAGTTCTTTACCTGGGTGCAAAATTACAAGACTACTCAGGCTCAGGAAACAACAGCAATGGGATTTATTTAACAATCTGGGAAAAACAGTCACTGAGGCCATGAATGGCTGCTTACTTCATCTGAAGCAATGTCCAATCCTGTAAGTCCCAAATAAAAAGCAGCAAAGACAGTGTCTTCCGGACACTGAAGACAAGGAGCTCCTCTCCTGAACAATAGGCCACATGTCCAAGATGGCGTCTTCCTGTCTCTGTGGATGCACGGCAGCCAGACTTGTTAGACAGTTTCAGGCTGTAGGCCAGGTTCCAACTCGTGAGGACAACAAAAGACACACCAGGAGATGTTGCTGAAGCTGCTGTGATGCCCCAGCACAGCACCAGGCCAGAGACACTTGGCTCAATAACCTGACAAATGGCTGCACTCATGCATTTTAGCAAGGTATCCTGCTCCAGGTCTTCACTTTCTTTCCTCTGCTGTAACAACAGCCAAACAGGGAACAATTTCAGTCACTTGGCTACTTGCAAAGTCTTCAAACTTTTCCTCTCAAAGATTGGCGCGGTTGGGGCCAAGGTCGCTGACCCCGAAGTCACTGAAGATCCAAAAACACTTAATCCGGAACTCTGAATCCTGGCAGCTGAATGCGTCTGCGGCTCCTCCAGCCATCCTTTATATTACTTATCAGAATTTTCACCCCAAAATGCTTTTTAGCATTTTTCCTGGGGCTATCTATTCTCAACAGCAAGCCCCTTGAGGGGTCACCACCTATAACTGACTTTGGCCTCAGCCACTGGTTACAGAAGAATAGAACAAGACTTGAAGAAACATCAGACCTCTAAAAACATTTAATCATATTCTAAAAGGGAAAACACTGTATAAAAAAGAAAGCAGGAAAGCAGTTTTCCTCATTTAAAACTACTTTTGTCCAAAGTGAGAATTGAGAGCATTGGAGTTAATGCATCAGTTTAGTTGATCTCAGCAGACCAGTTCAACAAATATTTCCCATGCATCCGCAGCATCAAATGACGGGTTGGAGTTACCTAGATGAAGGAAATACCTCCGTTTCATTCAGGTAGCTCAGGGTCTGACTGGTGGACAGGCACACAAAAGGACACTTGCAGAAATATGGCAAGGACATGATTGCGTTGTTCTGGGGCTGCTTGGGAATCCCACGGGAGGGTGCTGTGTTCAGCCCAGGGTGGAATGGATGGATGGGTGCTCTCGCTGGAGATAATGCATGAATCTCATTTATAGAACAAAAAAGAGGTTGCAGGCTAAGGAAGGTTGGAGTAGGGAAGGGGAAAAAGAAGTGTGGTTGGGGAGATTAGAAGGCAATTCAGGCAGAAGGGACAGCGAGAGCAAGGAAGAGCAAAGCAGACTAAGACGTGCGCACCGGGAAGCCAGAGAGCGATGGACCACGAGGAAGCACTGTGAGCAGGGAACGGTGGAGGATGGGGCTGGAGGGACAGGGCCACTCAAGTCCCTATATGCAAAGGCCTTGTAGGCTGGGCTAAGTCACCCACACTTCTTCTATAGGCAATAGAGAAAAAGGGAAAGAGGATGAATGTCAAGAACTCTGAGATGTTCACCTGCTTGCAAACGAATGCTGTGGTTTCTAGAATGCTTGCAGAAGACACAGACTCCTGTGTCACAGGGAAAGGGTGCTGTTAACTCATGGTGTGGCATGGGCCTGAAGTTCACGCTCACATGGGTTCTCTTGCCCACTAATTTCCATGGGGGAGGCAGGAAGGTCGATGCTGGGCACACAGTGGGTTTGCATCACAGTCAAGAAACCCGAAAGATTCCCTAATATTGTTGGAGGGAGAAGTTTACAGACCAGCTCAACCTTTGTCCTGGAGGGAGACCTTATCTTTGGAGATCTTATCTTTATTATACTGGTGGGCAAGTCTGTTCTCAGTCCTAGAGGGAAACAGTGTATCTCACAAGAGTGTTTGCCATCCAAATTGTCTGAAAAGACTGGAACAAAGGTTGTCATTTGTCTGCTGATAAGCTGAGCAGGAATGTGAGTGCAGAATTGTCTCCCAAATGTGTGACATTGGTGTGCTCTAGGTGTATCATTCTGGTGCTCTGTGAGGGATGGGGTGTCCAGGTGAGAAAGGCTGAAAAGCTAAGTTTGAGAGATGCTAGAGATGAATTTGAGAAATATCTGGAAGGAACAAATAGGCAGCTGTTGTTGTTTGAGAGAGAGAATATCCAAAACAGGGTTCAGTGAACCTTTCTGCATGTATAAGGGCTAGATCCAGATAGTAAATGTTTTTGGCATGGTGGACACCCTGATCTCTGTTGTCCTCACCTCTGCTGGTGAGAGAGATGCCATGGACAGACGGGCATGAGTGTGTGTGACTGTGTTCCAATAAAACCTCTACAAAAACAGGTCCATGTGTGGTAATTTTCCAGCACCATGCCA
This sequence comes from Scalopus aquaticus, assembly GCA_004024925.1. Taxonomy (NCBI): domain Eukaryota; kingdom Metazoa; phylum Chordata; class Mammalia; order Eulipotyphla; family Talpidae; genus Scalopus; species Scalopus aquaticus. The sequence continues at coordinate 89,419 of PVIJ01004238.1, read as the reverse complement.
GTGATGAACTCTTGACTTTTGTTTTGTACATTTAGATAGATGAAAATGCTAAATTTTGAGAGAAGAGACTTAGCCGGTATTTTAAGCTTGTATTGGAGAATGGGAAGATGTTTCTGAAGGATGCAACCTGCCTGGGTTTAAACAATACAATGGCAACATCATTGTAACAATGTAACACTAAAACAGTGACAACAAAGCAGTGCTAAGTGTGTCTATTAATAGCCATGACAGTGAAAGGTGGGATAGATAGTAAGGGAACAATGGTAATACCAAGTCAAGTGGGATAAGTGTCTCAAGAGATGGTCACTAAAACCATGGTGATGTCATTGGTGTATTTCTGCTGGTGCTTTTTGTAAATATGCTTAGAAACTTACAGAAAACAGAAACACGTAGACATGCTTTTAAGTCATAGTGATCTCAGGGTTTAGGAAGGGGGAACTAAATAAAAACAAGAGGATCACACATCCCTATCAGAGTTTGTAACAGGAGGGATGAAGTTCTGTCAACACCATTGCCATCTATTTGAGTTGTAAGAACTGCTCTCTTTGGTAGCTTAAGTGTATTCTTATTACAAGAGTTGAAAATACTTGTTTAAAAAAAGTAAAATCATGTGGTGAAGATAATTTTGTCTGCACACACAAATGAGTTTGACTTTAGTTCAAACCACTATGTTAAATCTACATCACAAGAAATAATTTAAAATCTTTAAAAATATTTTTAAAATAAAAAAAATTATTTGAGCTGGTTTAGAGTTCTGTGAAAAATCAGACAAACAAAAACAAGCACTCTCTCTCACTTGCTTGAGCTCCAAAATGGAAGAATCTAATATTAGTGGGATAGGGTAAATTATATTGGCACAGGAGTTTCTTATTTAACTATCAGTGCAAAACAAGTTAAACCAATAGTCAGTTCCTTCCATCCATTCCTTTCCTCTCTCCCTCCCTCCATCCCCACCCCTTTCTCTTTCTGTCTCCTTAATTCTTTCTTTTATATTATTATTGTGTTTTTATAGAGGTAATATTGGTTTACAACACTGTATATTATTTGGAATTACACTAACACTGTAACACTTCCTCATATATATGTTACTGTTACAGGGCAGAGAGAGGGGCACCCCAGAGCCCCCAAACCTGCCCACTCTAAATAGGTTCTGCCATCTGCCACATTGGGACAAAACATATAAGACAGTAAGTCTTAAAATAAATTTTAATACAATTAGTGTAATAATACAGAGAAGACAAAGAATATAGTTTCTAAACTAAGCAAGCACCCAAAGTTACCCATCACCTTGTGGGCAAAAGTCCACCCAAATGGGATTGGCCCAAGGCAAGGCCCGAAAACCTGCCACAAGTCTAAAACACCTTTTGGCAGGGACCCATAGAAAAGGGTCAGAAGCAGTCAGACAGGTCTGTGAGGAAAAGAGCAAAATCAAAATCAAGATCCATGTTGCCATCGTTAACCTCCCCACAGGTCTCTCACCCACATCTGTTTCAATCAGTCCAGGCCAGTGCAGCTTCTTCACATGTCTCTCTGCTCCTTGTGCTTCTGGCCTCCATCCTGCTTCCTTCCTTCCTCTCTTCTCTGTGTTTTTCCTTCTCTCTTCTCCAGCTTCTTATCTCTCCTGCTCAGCTCCACCCTCCCTTGGGTGGGGCAGGGAACCTGGAACACACCCTTCTTCCTGGGGACCACCCTCTTACATTAACTACATTACACCATGAGGACACCCACAGTCCTCCATCATAGTCCTTGTGCCCCTTCCCCCCCACAATTTCATAGTCAGGTTTCTAGGTTTTGTCATTGGTTTGGTTTTCTCTGGCCCTTTGTTTTGGTTTCTGTATTTCACATATAAGTGAAACCACCCAGTATTTGTCTTTATCCTTCTGAATAGTCAAATTCTTAATATCAGGAGAATATCTGTCTACATTTGCATGCAAAATAAGTCCATATATTTCCTTTTTGTGTTACTACTTTTTGGGTCAGATATAATGTTTTGTTTATATAAACCAATGACTATTTGTTTGCTGTGAGTGCATTCTTTGTGGTTTACTGTTAATCCTACAGAGAAAGAAGCTATAATTTTTATTTTCCAATTTTAATTCAAATAATTAAAAAAGCCCCTAGATTTTAAAAGCTATTACATGTTCTATTGGAGGTTCTATTGATTCATCCTTTTGAAAAGTCATTATGAAAATAGGTAGTGTTAAATCACAGCTGAGGTTAGGTACTAATTTCACACAGCATTTGCGTCTGTAAGTAATGGTGAGTGTGAAATGGCCTATTTGTGCTCATCAAAATAAATTTCCTTGACCCACTGGTTAGATGACCAAGCAGACAGGGTCTTTGGTGAATGGTGAGTGAGTTCTCCCAAGACCCATCCCCCTCCAGTTTTTTAAACTGTAGCCTTACTCCTTAACAGCAATAACCTGGCTCAGTATGAATCACATTTTCATATTTCCTATCTACCTCCATTTGCTCCTTAAAGAGGGTGAATTTGTCTAGCCCTGGGTAAGTTATAATAAAAGAAGTTTGTAAATGAATACAGATGTATTTGGAAAATTCTAATCCTTCCATCCCCACTCCAACCCCACCCTATCAGTTCTGGTGCAAAGCCCAATAAACAATATTAGCTATACTCAGCCGTCACCCATATGTACTTCTGATGTCACCCCATACGTACCTTACGTGTACGAGTCCTGTCCTTTGGGTCCTCTGTAGGAAGTGTCTAAGTGCAAGTGCATCTTCAGTATAACAAGCTCACATTGAAAGTTCATTTCACTTCCATGAGGCTGTGAGTTTCTCTGGGGAAAGGCTGCTTCTGCTGTTTCCTTAGCAACTCTCCTGAGAGCAAGACATGTACCTATAATTTGTACTCATTGGGCATCACTGTGTGTTTGCCATCAAAGCTTTAAGGTTAGTGCCACTTGTTATTAGTAAGAAGTGAAGTGCTGAGAAATAAGGTTGGTTGGACACAGGTTAAAGCCAGATCGTGGAAAGCCTCATCTGCCAGGCAGATTAGTACTTCAAGATTTTGGGAGCTGGGTGAATGGCGTGATATGAGCTAAGAGCAGAGCCTGCGAAAGCTCCATTAGGCAGCAAGCCCTTGGGAGGTAGAGAGTGGGCAGTGAGGCTGAGGGGGATGGACCGGGCAGAAGGTAACTGCTGAAATATTTGTCAGCAAGAACCAAAAGCCATAGTATAGACAGAAAATCTCACAGTGAAAGAAAGCACTAATTAGTGAAGTCTGAAGGCAGAAGAGAGATTCACAGGGAGGGAAGAAAATAATCTAGCAAAGAGAAAAGGAGAACTTTCTAGTTTGCTAGAAACAATTGAACTCTTGGAATTTTAGCTACTGAAGTATTTTTACCAAAGAATTCCTTTCTTCCTCCCCAGTCTGCCTGCCTGCTTGCCTCCCCTCCCTCCCTTCCTCCTCCCTTTCCCCTCCCTTCTTCCCTCCTTCTCTCCCTCTTTTCCCTATCCTCCTTTCTCTGCCTCCCTCCTTCCTACTCTCCCTCTCCTCTTCCTTTTTCAACAAACACTGCCAACAAATCCTACATTTCCTCTGGTTTCATGTGCTTTACATTTTGTCCCCTGGTGTCTTAGTTTGATTTTGTTGACTGAAACTGCCTTCCTTTGGATTTTTCCATCTGCAAAATACATGGCCAGATCTTGAAGAGATGTTTAAGAATTTCTTCCCTGGGGATTTTTTTCTCAGATAAACATATAGACTTTGGCTGGATTTTTGAAAACTCCTTTTTGTTCCAAAATATCCCTGAATCCCCTCTCCAATTGGGAATGTCTCTCAGGCTTTTCTATTTAAGGTTTATACCTATCGAGTGATGCCTAAATCTCTTCGAATGTGACAGGGAAGGCATTGCTGAAGGGAGGTGTAGGTTGCCTGCTTTCATTAGCATTGCTTTCCCAGACTCTCCTTTGGTGTGTGTGGATAATTTGATGAAAGTAGAATCAATGGGGCTTAGAGATAGGAGGCAAATATCATTGATCAAGTATTAGCAGATAGGGCCCAAACAGAGATTCTGTTGTATGCTTGAGTGTAAATTTTGTCATCAAGCAAAGGCTCCATAAAAAAAAGTTTGATAAGAACCAAAATTAAGGGGACAAGGTAGCCTTAGGAGAGTGGAGCCCTAAGCATGGTGGGTGCTGGTCTAGAAGCTCTGGGCTGTGTGCAGGTATTGGGGCTACTCTTCAGGAGGGGCCAGTGTGAGGTGGCCACATTTACCCAAGGGGCTAAAGTGGAGTGAGATTACCTTTTCTAGCCCAAAATCACCAAAGTGATTTTGTACTAGGTTCATCTCTCCAAAATACCTAATTTTTTCACTTGCAAAAATGGGACTCACAATACTTTTTGTTTTGTAACCCGCTGTAACTCATCCGTGTCAGTAAACCTTCAATCAGCTTTACTTCCCAGAAAGTAAGATTTGGTTGTAGTATATGATTTTCTAAGACAGCTTACTCTTGGCAGATTGGACATAAATAGCTTTCTGTTCCATCTTGGGCATCAGCCAACCCTTTGTCTTTTTATTTGCTTCGTGAAGAATTTGTTATCTAAACTCTGCACACCTCTGTTTCATTAATCATAGAAAGGTGATAATAATATTTATCTCTTAGGATTCAGAGGATAATTTTATGAAGTAATGAACATAAAGAGCTTGGAACCATGCCTGGTGTAGAGTAGATGCTCACTAATGTTAATTATTGTTATCATTATGATTATTTTCCATCTAATTTTTCTACCTCCTTGTTACATTGATATTTAGTTATCAAATATCATTGATATTTAAACTGTATCTTTAATGTAGTCAGAAAAATTAGCCGAAAGATCATCCCTATTAGTATTTCTTTTCCAATTTAACATTTGGTACAAATTGTACAAATGAAATCACTTGAGATTCAATACCATAAAGCAAAGTTTACATTTTTAAGTGGTCTGTTACTGGATCTGAGTATTCCCAGACACCATGTCATAGAGATGGAAACGCTCTTCATAAATGCATGTGTTGAGACCTGGCTCTCAAATCTCAATATACTAGAACCAGCTGTCTAATAAGTTAGTAATAGTTCATGATTGTTCACTAAGGTACATGTCCTTAGCAGATGTTGTGTGAGAAATGAGAAAGAATTGCAAAATTGAGTATTGGTCACAATACTCAAGGAAATAATAATAAAAGGAAAATAAGTGCCATAGTGGTTTTTATTGTTCATAAATTTTCATTTTTGGTTAAAATATTCATGTTTGTGGAAAATTTAGACAGAACACACAAGTTTAAAGAGCAATACCATTATAACTGAATAGGCATGTTTGTCTGCTGACTTTCCTCTTTGTATTTTACACTTCTTTTGAATATAGGTAATCAGTTTTGCCTTCAGCTTTTTTTCTTCACATGATAATTTACTGGTGTCACTAAAAATTTTTGTTCTTAATTGATGTTGACATTTTTAACAGCTTTGTAGAGATAAATCCACACACTATACAATTCACCCATTTAAAGTAGGCGACCCGATGATTTGTAGTCTATTCACAGTCTGTGCAGCCATTGCCACAGTCTGTTTTGGGACATTGTTATCACCCCTGAAATAAACTGCATGCCCACTAACAATTTCAGTTCCTTCCTCCTGTCTCCCCAATCCTAACAGAGCTCCAAGTCCTAGGCAACTACTCCTCCTCCTCCCCCCACCCTTCGCTTTTTCACTTGGTTCTAATTTATATCATCAGCTTCTTTGCTGAGGTTGTCCACTATTTCCATTTGTTTCAAATGTGCTCATAATTGCAGCATTATTGTTATGGATGCTATAAAATCTCTGTCAGATAATACCAACATCTGTGTTATTTCAGTGTTGGCATAACTTTTCCTGTTCAATTTGAGATTTTCCGGCTTCCTGGTATGACAAGTGACTTTCAGTTGTATCCTAGACATTTGGAGCATTATGTTATCAAATGGGGCTCATTGATTCATCTGGTTTAGAGAGTTTATCTGGCATTGTCATGTGGTGATGAAAGTCTGGGTACTGACTGACACCCGGGGTGGGAGCCAGCTCTATAGTGATGTGTGGCAATTGGAGTCAGGCCCCACACCAGACTCATCCTGGTCTGGGGAGAGGGCTGCCTCATGCTTTCCACTTGGGCTCCTCCATTGCTGTGGGGAGGGGTTCCTCCTTAGCACAACATGGGCAGGACAGTCTACCCAGCCCCCACTGACCCACCCAAACAAAGGAGGTAACAGGGTATCTCATTACCTCCAGTTGGGCATTGAAATCCAGGTTCCCCCTGTAATCTCCATGGATGCTGTCACAGTCAGGCATGGGGGAAAGTCCTGGGTGTATCTTTCCTGGCCCAGAGAGACCCATAAGCCCCCCTCCTCAGCCTTTCTGTGAGTGGGGCTACACGTGTTTCTACCACCTATGGGCTGTGTCAGTGGATCATGCCCCCCCCCCTACTGAGCAACAAGGCACCCCTCTGTCACAGCAGAGCTGGTGGAAACCAAATTGGGAGGAGGAAAGAGGCACCTTTCTTCCTTAGACTAGTTTTTTTTGGAGTAGGGGCCGTATTTGTCGGAAAAATTTTGTTAATTATCTAAGTTTTCTTTTTTCAAATTTTATTTCATTTTTATTGAGGTGCCATTGGTTTACCACACTGTAGATGATTTAAAGCTACAGGATCACATCCTTTAGGTGTGTGTAACCATACCACACCCACCACCAAAGCATGAAAATTTTCTGTCCTCCTAAGCTGACTTTTTGGGGATGTTTAGTTTTGTTTCTGTCTGTGCCCATTGGCACTTACAGGTCACTACTTCTCCATTAAAAAGAAAACCCAGAGAAGTCACTGCCCTTCTTTCCTGGGGCCCTGGGCTAGTCCGCTTTCTCCCTGCCCTTCAATCTTCTGACACCTGTTTTATACAACTAAGGTGGTAGCTGCACTTTTTCTGTGTGTATCTTTGAATTCTAGTACATTACTAGTGACCATATAAACTGATTCTGACCTTTAGTATTATGCATAATTCTTCAATGAAAGTCTTTTCACAAAAGCCTCAAGGTAGATCATCAGAAAAGGAAATGCTGAACTGAAGTAGGTGAACCTATTGAAGATTTTGAACATATTTTGACAAATTGCTTTTCAAAAGGAGTAGACCCACATACATTTTCGCCAGCAATGAGTAAAAAACGTACTTATTTGAAAATATACCTTCACCAATTGAAGTTCACCTTTTTCCCTGACTTTAAAGGTGTAATTGGTATGAGTATTAAATTTCTACCATGGTTTTGAAAGATATGAAGGATTGCCATTACTTATTATAAACTGATCCATCAAAAGCAAAGATATAGCAATAATAACACCATTCTCTGAATGTTTAAAAAGTGCCAAGCACATTTTATTCTTGTAACAACTGATGAGGTCAATACTATTATCTCCATTTTTATGAGACTTGAGGTTGGAGGCAGTTTGCCAAGGTCACATAATTAGTTAGTCATAGAATTGAATTTAATCCAGTTTCCTCCAGTTCCAAATCCCTTGCATGGATTCACTGTGGGCAGCAATAGGGAACAGATTTGTTTAAATGAGGAGCAGTTTCATTCATTGTCATAAAGGAAGGCAGAATTAGAACATTTCCTTTCTCAGTATTAGCAGATGGCAGATAGGAAAAACCATTAAGCCTAATGATTCCATTTTCTACATACAGCTATTAATAAATGGTGATGGAGAAAGTCAATCAAAGATGCCATATTTTTACCTTTATTGCAGATTATTAAAACCTCCAAATCAATATCTAAGTTTCAAAACAAATGAATGATATATTTTTTAAGAATTATATTCTCGAAATAATGATCAAATCGGGCAGGAAATAAGTTGAGTTCTGTCAGATTGCAGTTTGGGTGACTGATGCTTTATTGTTCTATGAGATTAAAAAAAAAAGAGTCTTTTGTGGGTTATTTTAAAGACGGGCCAGCACTAATGATTTAATGATCACCATTAAATCTCCACTCTGATAGGAGACTTTGAAATACTCGGAGGAATGTGCTAGTGAGCTGGGCTTTCCCAGTTTATCCAGTAGAACAATTACAACTGGAATCTGAGCTGAGGGAATTATAACAATCGCACAGACTCATATGGCAGGAAAAGTAAGTTTTATTCCTCACACTTAGAGTGTCACTAGTGAACCCTATGGAGAACACAAGAATAAGAAGAATGTTCCAAATGAATGCAGGTAATCTTTATGCAAAATGGACAGAGGTGTGACATTACTGTAAACAGAATATTTCTCTAATAATTTGGAAGTCCTGTTTGAGATATGCAGATACATATATAGAGATGAGTGGACAAGTCTGAAAGATCCATTCTAGCTAATTTACAACAGTTTATTACCCTGACCCCAAATAGGGAATGATCAATTTTTTCCAGTTGTTGTTCTATGGTATCTTTTGAACAGTCCAGATATGGCTTTGTGTCACCTGATAAAAGGTGTGGAGACATTGAGACCTTGTTAGACATAAAGTTATGATGAAAATCCTGAAATCTCACTTTAATCTCTGTTGTTGGGATTTTGATAAAAACAAAAAACATTATAGCTAAAGGATGAACATAGTGTTGTTAATTAGAATTTTTGCTGCTGTTAATTTCTATTTTTACACTAAATATTTGTTCATTAGTGATAAGCATATTTACTCCTAGAAAATGCAGTAGTTCAGCAAAGAACTCTTTCATGTAACTGAAAAGGAAAGATTATTTGACAGCTTACTGTAGCCAACAGCATATATTCATTTGAGGAAGTGTTTTTTGGGGGGAACTCTGTTTACAAAATATTGAATGGAGTATGTATGTATGTATGTATTTATGTATTTATTTATTGCTTGTTCTCTATCCCTCTGGGAATTCTGTTCTCTCTGGCTGAGGAAGACTGTTATCTTCATTTATTCATGAATTATAAACAGTAAAATGATATAAATAATACTTCAGGTGTCATTTCCATGCCAGGGTGACATTCAGTTCAATCCATTGTGACCTGGAAGTGAAGGTTTAACTAACCCTGATGAAATTTGTTGAAGACAAAATTAGGAGATATAGTTAAAACATGAAAAATGAAAATGAATCTGATTAACTTTTATTCTTCTAAAGAAATGAGATTTTTTTTGAGTATGTATGAGCTAGAGTAATTTATATGAAATGCATATTTGTTTGTTACTCTAAATTGTAGGTTAAATATAAAATTTTGATAAAATGAAGAATTAATATAAAATTTAGGGAAATTATATATCTAAATAAAAGACTGACAGCCTATTCAGTGGCTGTTCATACCTGTTCATAGTTCATAATACTCATGTGTGGTTTGAATATATACATATACATATATATTAGCTTTGGAAGATAAGAAAGTTTGATACTATGCTTTCAGTTATATGCATTTTAGTAATTTTTTGAGAATCCAAATATTGATGGGGATAGCACCTTTATTTTCTATACTATTAGGAAAATAAGTGAGATGCTGGGAAAAACATTTGTAACCTATGTATTATATTTTCATATAAAGGAATACTTACAAATTAATAAAAGAAAAAATAACCCATTGAAAATGGACAAAAGATAAAGTAATAGTATGGAAAAAATTCAACCTCAATTATGCAATGAGTGAAATGTAAATTCAAACAAGAGTAAGGTGTGATATTTTGTTCATTGAATTGTCTAATACCCAGAGTTGGTTGGTGAGGGTATGGAGACATGGGTGCTGTTCATAAAACTATAAAACTGTATACCTTTTTTAGCAAACAGTTGAGCAATATATGAAATATATCAATGTCTATATTCTTTAATCTCACAACTGGATGTACAGAATTTATCCTCTAGAAATAGTCAGACACCTGCATGATACCAAGAAGTCAAATGTTCAGCAGTGACCAATGAATTCATTAGTCAGGAAGCTTTATATTCGGGAACCATGTCATTTATTGTCTAAACTAGGCTATTTGCCATAATAAAAGAAGGCACTGTAAATATTTAATACAGGAAAATAGAATAATGCTAGATATAGAATAGCTGAACTTATTATGTACTAATGTGAAAAAATGTCCAAAACAAATACCCTGCAAGATACAGAAAGCACTTTACAAAGATACATATACATATATATATACACATCTATCTATCTATCTATCTATCTATCTATCTATCTATCTATCTATCTATCTATCTACTTATCTATCTATCTATGAACTATGCCATGACAACCCAATATATATATTTAAATCCTGTACAGTTAAAACTCTGGGTGTGTGTGTTTGTGTCAGTGAATAGACATGGAAAACTACACATCCAATGCTAGTACTTGTTACTTCTCAGGAGGAGCATGGAATTGAGAAGGGTGAAAGTTAACTTTTCTTTTAAGTTCTATCTAGGTACTATTTTATTTTACAATAAACATTTACATACTACAAAATGAAATAATAAAATTTTTCCAAAAATTAAGACCATTAAAAAGGGTCTTTGGTGATTTTGTTTTTTTCTTGTGAGGATTGCTTCAGCTGCCATGGTTACCCTCACATGAAGACCCCATGATGTCTACAAAGCTGAAGGCAATGGAATCACTTTCAACAAACACCTTTCTTGGTAGTAATGAACAATGAGCATTTTATTGTTTCCAGATAGAATTGAAAATTGCAGTAATGGACAAGCAAAGACTTTATATTATGCTCAAGAATTTAACACAGCTTTATAGTGAGTCATTGTCAGGTGAAGACTGGTTTTATATTGATTATTCTTAGGAGCCGAGTCCTAATGATATTGACTTATACAAAATTCTGTTTTGATGGAAATAGTTCAAACTAGATGTGATTTTGCCAGTGAATTCCTGATGGAAAGAGCAATCAGGGTTCTTCCTTGGGAATAGCCTTGCTGCGCCATTGGTTTGTAACAGGATGGCTGAGTCATGCTGAACTAGTTGCTTACTGTTTTACTTTCTTATACGTCCCTGCCTCTGTTCCAGACGTTAGAGATATACAGAAAATCAGGAAACATCCCTGCCTTCCTGGAACTTGTTTTCTAGTTCCAGGAGAGGAGGAGTTGGATTATAAACAAGATAAGTAAGAATGTTTATTAGATTGTGATGAATGTTATGGAAAAATAGAAACTGGGCAGTTAGCGCTGAGTGGGAGGGACATTATGTTTAATCAAGTGCTGAGGTAAGGAGAAGACCTACAGGAAGTGAGCGAGCACGCTGAGTATAACTAGGGAAAGAGCAGGCTCAAGAGCACATGGCCCAAGCGGGGAGACTGAGGAACACCAAGGAGGCCAGCAGGCTGCCCCAAATGAGTAAGGGGAAAGCTGGTGGGATTTGAAAATCCCATTTGAAGTCAGAGTCATTGCCTGCTCCTGTAGGGCCTTGTGGACATTATAAAGTTTGGCTTTAACTGTGGTCAGGTGGAAAGACACTGAAAGAGTTTAGGTAGGAATCAGATAATTTAACTTAGAGAGTTTTCAAGGTCTGTCCTCTATCAACTGCTTTCATCCATTTAAGAAGCTGATTCATGAGAGTTCTGATTGATTAATTCTTTTATACCATGTACATCCCAGTACAAGTTGCTAAAAGCTGCAGTTAAAAGCATAGTTTTATTTAGGTCTTAATTCCAAATAATCACAAATGAAAATCGCAGGCACTATTCTCCCAGTTTATTGAACTACAAAGCCAACATATTTTACTCACATATTCTAAGATTCCTTTTCCTCCCATCTCTCCTGCACTGGCTGTGGTTCAGGACATCACTTTTTGTCCCTCATGGTTGGGGTCTTTAATTCAAGGGCCCCAACATTCCTTTTGTCAGTACCATAGCTCAGATATCTCTCATTTCTATTCTAAAGTACACCTGCTTTCCCTAACCTGTCTTTTCATTTGCATTCTCCCTCTGCCTTAAATGTATTTTCCATTGTGATATCAGAGAATTTTTTTCTGTTACAGAAATGCTGTTCTCAACTAAAATGTCGCCATTGCCACACAGAGAGAGCTTCCAGGTTGCTTCCAACTCGTAGCATCCTTAGGATGTATAGATGCTTAAAGATCTCACTGGGTTCTGCCTACCTCTGTGTAGTCTGCAGGCCACTACTCATGGTATCTGCGTCATCTTTATAAAACTACTTACAGCTGCCCAAGTGTGCTGTGATTTCCCTCACTGCAGCCTTTGCACATGCTGCTTCTGTGGTTTGCTTCTGCTCGTCAATCACCAATGAATTCATGTGCTACCTCTTTTGGAAAGTTGGGATTACCTGCTTGTCCTAAACACAACCACAGTACATTTTACAGTTATTATTACTATTGATTTTTCTCCATTGTTATACATACTATTTGAGGGGAGGGTCTAAATTTTATGAGTCCTTGCATTTCTGTCAATATGTCATTGCATTTCTGGGATCTGATAAATCAATGATTTCTGAGAGAGATAAGGAAAGTATTGTGAAGAAGAAAGTGAAGGAAGGTCAGTGTGTAATATAAATATGACCTCTGTCCTGGATTATTAAAAAAAAGTAGAATGGAGATGCCAACAATTGACTGAAATCATGTGAGGCAAAAGAAACTGGATCAGCACTCCTCCTTGTTCCGTGTTTATGAGCTACTGAAAACAAGTCAGTATATTGAAGCAGCTACTTGCAAGTTATGGCTGCCTTTGCTATCACTGTTTGAGTCTAGTGTTTCAGATGAGAATTTTTCCAATGCATAAGCACATTTGTTAGGTCTATATATTTTATGTCATTTTTTTTCCTCTTTATATTCCAAAGAATATGGAGGTACCTCTGTAGCCTTTAGATAGATCAGACTTGAGGGGAAATGGCTCATTGAACTAAGCTGTTGCTGTGGTAATGAAGATCTTTCCCATCACCCTGGGATTCTAGTAGAGGCTTGCAAAGGTGACACAGGAAAGTGCTTTTTTGTGTCTGTGAAAGCCAACGATAGCTAAATGGAGCTGGGAAGAGATAACTAAATACATTCATCTAACTTTACAAGTTTTTGACTAGCTGCAATGAGCGAGGTGCTGACCTCAGTACTGGGAATACAACTTTAAATAAAGTTGCTGCCCTCAGGCATCCTGTATTCCTTTCTGAAAATTGGTGTGTTGGTAGAAGTGATGTGAGGACAAAAGATTGAACAGGTCTCTGGTTTGCCCTTGAAAATGGCAGGGAAGTGGAAGAAATCTGAAAGCTTAGTTCTGTCACCCTCCCAGCAATTTTCCTGTGGAACCTGAACTGAAGCAAAGGAAACCTCCTTCAGACCAGTCCCTCCCACATGAGTGTGCTTTGTCTCATGAAAGAGAGGTCTGATTACCAAAGACACAGCATTTTGCCATTCTGCTTTGTCTAGATTCCTTCTCCCATCTGTGGTTTTTTGTGTCTGTGTTGGAATTTCCAGAAACTCTGGTTTTTGAATTTTTCATCTTCACAAATTAGGCCACTTTATAGTTGGCTTAACTGAGTGATACACTTTAATATAATCAAATGACAGATTGAGGACATGTCATATGATTCTTAGTTTATATTTAATTCAATGAGCTCAAAATGACAACTTTGCAACCGAATTATAGGCTAAGTTGAGTAGTCTGTTGATAGTAATAAGTAGTTATTTGTTGCTTTTGCCCATTATTCCTTTGTAGTTTGTAAACATCCAATGCAAAAATCCCACAAAAACAGCCAACTGATAGTTCATCACTTTAGCCAAACTGGACGTTAAATTAGTGAAGGGATACAAAGACTTGGCTGATTGAGTTGGAGGTATCTGAAGTTACTTATTGATTTTAGTCTTGGTCTAATTTCTAGAGAGGATCTGGTAGGATATTGCCAAGAGAGCTGGAAAAGAATGATTCAGAACGAGGGTCATAAATAGCAAAGTGTGCTGGAGCTGGTGTTCTTGGCTTAAAAAACTACCTTATAATGCATCAGAACGTATTTTCTATTCCTGTTATTTTTCTGTTACTATTCTATTTTTATTAGAGTGTTTTTTAAATCACTGTTACTCTTATTATATATTTCCCCATTACTAGTCTGTTAAGACAACTCAGTGGATTAAAAAAAAAGTTCCCAGTTTTACCTCTTATTTGAAAGAGTGTTTCAGATAAAACTCTCTTATTTATGTCTCATTAATTTCTCAATCCTTGGCAAACTTTGTTTTCATGATCTTCACAAGTACTCATACTTCTGTTTCATTCAGTCTTCTCTATTAGATCAGAAAGATACTGCTCACCATTTAAAGGACACCTCTGTTTGAACAACCTGTAATTACTCAAGATGCAGGAGTGAATTTATTATCATCTATGCAATACCCAGACCTGTTCGCATCTGAATTCCTAACTTCAGACCTCACCATCCACCATTTTACCTCTAACTAAATTCAGTATTTCTTGAATCCTGCTTTTTGCTAGGTTCCCATATTTTAATGTTTGGACAACCAGATGGATTCTAACTTTAAACTGGCTCCCAGCTCGGTAGTCACCTTGTGGTCACTACTTATCTGCCCTAGCTCAGGCTTTACATTGTGTTCAGACCTTTTTGATTTTGCACAAAACCCTCTGCCTGGCCTGCCCCTATGCTCTTTCCTCCTGTGCTTGCTGGCTGACTCCTGCTTATTTCTGAAGTTCCAGATTTTCTCCTCTGTAAAGCCTTCTGACTCGCTTCCTTGACTCTGCTACCCACCAGAATCAGTATCTTCTTCCTCAGTGCTCCTCTCATAACATACTTTTACCATCATTCTTACTAATTTAAACCATAAACACTGTAGCCATACCCTAATAAATTATGATGAAATTTAATAAATTTTTAACAACTCAGCTTGTGGATACTAAATAAATGTTTGTTGGATAATTTAATGAATTATTTAATAAAACTGGCAAATTAGTAGATTGTTCTTTCTTGAACAGAGGAAAGACAATGAAAAAAGATCAGGGAAACTTCTTTAGGGATGTGAATTTGTAGGCAGGAAATGAGTGATGTGCTGTAGGTCATATGTTCCCTGTTTCTTTGTCACTGGAGTGGGGAATTCCTGACAAAGCAGTTGGTGGTGGTGATATGGACTTAGATATGTGGACCATGACTTAACATCCTGGAATGCCAGGCACTTGGTGAGGGTGGCATGCATATTGCAAAATGGGGAAGAGCAAGTGTGTTTTCTGGGAGGTTAGCTAACTTTCCAGAGGGCTCCTTAATGAAAATTTAGAGAAAACAAAATAACCTCTCAGATAAAGCCATGCTGCTGGTTTCTTTGAAGGAGAACAGATAGCACAAGTGAAAAAAACTAAGACTGTCAATTCACACATGAAGCACATGTAAAGATGCAAATAAAACGAATATATGTGGTAACACTTACATACATATCTAAGCTAATGGGAAGTGCTAAGAGGAAAATACCTTGGTGAGGTATTTTCTTATTAAATATGATAGTTTATTCCATACACCAAATAAATAATAACTAAATATGTGATAGGAAGGAAGATATAAAAGTATTGTGCGTCAAGAAGATACATTTTAAGGAAATCCACAAAATATATCTTATAAATAGATAAAAGAGACAGAAATGATGTTAAATTAACCTCACAGAGGAAACAGATGATGTGTTTTGATGTATTTTATGGAACTGGCACAAATTCAAGTTACAGTAGTACTGGAGACATGATCTGGCCATCTGCTGGACATCTTAGTCAGCTAAACCCAGAGACTCTGACAAGTTCTGGATGAAAATGTTGTCTCTTAGAGGGTGAAGGAACATGGGAAACTCACCCCAGAAGTGGCAGAACTAGTATGCTAACATTTTGTATTTTTACAAAAAGAAAAGAAAGAATATGTATGATTATGTGTTTGATCTGATTTTATCCTCATTAAGAGAGGCTCTGTAGACACAAAAGGAATTAGTAATATTGGTTGCCTCTGGGAAAGAGAACAGAAGTGTCTGGGAAAGAAGGGTATCAGAAATACTTTTCACTGTTTTACTTTAGAAATTTTGAACTGTGCTTATTTCAAAAGATAAAACAATCAAAGACCAAAGAAAGGAAAGAAATTACAAACTAATACCTATGCTGGGTAACAGGGAGCCTCCTTTTTATATTGACCACAACATTTTTCTAGCCTTTATTAAACCATTTGTATTGTGTTGCAATAGTATGAGTGGATCTCTTAGGCAACCTGCCAGATTCACTAGAGCATTTCCTGCTGTCTGTAAAACAGCAGGGATAGTTACTGGAGGCTCCTGAATCCATCCCTCCCCCCCCCCCCCGCCCCACCCTGGAGCCATCCTTCTCCTGTGCGCCTTCCTTGCCTCAGTCCATGTGGGATGTTAGTATTCAACCCTGATGACATCAACTGCATGTGATATTTTAAAATGTGTAACTTAATTAAACATTAAACTGCTGAGATATTAAGAGTAGAATGAAAGAGAGTTGTTGTTTCTTAAGAGCCTATCTGAATACTTTGGAGGGACTATACAAATGAGATGCTAAAATTAATGCTGTCGGAAAAGGTATGAGTAAGACAACTGAGAGAGACTTGCGGGGTGGGGGGTGGAAATCACCACATATCTAAATGGTTTTAGTACTCAGAAACTTCCGTCGTGTTGTGACATTCCCACTCTATTTTAAGTACACTGAAACTAGAAATCATTGAGTGTGCATTATGGTTATGCAGGAAAGACCAGGCAAATTTCCAATCAGCAGTGGAAGAGAAGGCCATGACCCTGCTTCTCGAGTTTGGTGAGTGAATGTATATCCAAGGATTTGAAGTTAAAATTGTGCACTTCATTACTTATGATTCTCCATTTTAATAGTTCCTTTGTTTAACCACCTGACCATGGACCTTATCCAATGTTGATTTGGACACCTGGTTCTACCATGAGACTGTAAAGTTCTGTAGAAACGGGGGTCATGTCTTGTTCATCTTTGTAACTCTAGTGCATGGGCCTTAGAATGCCTTAGAATACAGTAGATGGTCCATAAACGTTGGCTGGATGATGAATATGCCCAGAGGCTTGAAAGTAGCATCTGTTTTTGCTAATTCCTGATACTGGGTATCACTAGGCCTGTCAACAGAACTCAAGAATGGTAGAGTAAAAAGGATGAAGGGGGAAACGAATTCAGGAGCTAAGTTAAGACAAAGAGTATCCAGGAAGAGCTAGGAAGTCTCATCTTTGGTCAGTATGAGAACTGGAATATGAAGAAAATTTAGGAAATTAACATATTAGGAGTTCTCAGCAAAAATAAGTCCATTTGAAACTTTATGGCCATGTCTCAATATTCTTCTTTGAAATTCCAAGAGAAATACTTGGAGTGAGCTTTCAGACCATGAAGTTCTAGAAACTGGTAAGGTAGGCCTAATTCTATAGAAATTTGTTGGTAAAGGGGAAATGAAGGATTTCTTGGGAGAAAAGAACTAACTCGTTTTAGAGTTGGTGATACCCAGGGAGGAGGGAATTTTACTTAGGCACATATTATAGATCAGAATCTCCCACAGCATGTCCCACAACACGTTGCATACTCTGTACTGCACGTACAGGGTACATTTTCTCATCCATTTGTTTACCCTCTATTCTGTCACCTCTTCTGAAAAGCATTCTCTAGGAGAACCAGCTCTGCTGGCCTGTCTTGCTCCACATTCTTAAAGAGTGCCTCCTGGCAGGAGTGACGTGCCTCAGGAATGTTTATTACCTGCTGATCCAGTGAGCAGTATGGTGAGGCGGGACCCTCGAGACAGCAGGGTTAGAGGTTCACTAGCAGGAAAGACCAGGCAAAGCAGGGGAGGCATCAATAACCCAAACCCCACTGTCAAATTGGGCACTTTTATTTATACTTTGAAAGGAAAATGAGCTCATTTTGACACACTCGAGGCACTGAGGTAGAGATGCAAGAAGCAGGCGTGGGTGCCTGGGATACTGGAGGTAGTGTTAGGAGCAGAGAGGGCATCTCTCTGTACCTAGTCCCCACAGTTATAGGAATTATGGTCTGCTTTGGGTTATAGCAAGAAGCAAGAAGAAAAATACCCAAAATCTCATTAGCTGATGAACAAAATTTCAATAATTAAAAAATATAATTTATGAGGCCATTTCCTAGTAACTATAGGAGTTACTCTATTGCTCCTCTCTAAATCTCGTGAATGGAAAGAGAGAATCATGATGAAGTTATTTAAGTATTCTGAACTAAAGGGTTGGTGTTCCCTTTATCCCAACATGTTTCTTAAAATGACTAAATGGTGACACTAAAGGACAAAAGAAAGAGAGTATTTTGTGCCCTAGCATCTGTAATCCCACAGACAGCGTGGCTCTGAAAAACTCCAGGGAGAAACCCAGGACAAGGCACTTCCGAGGCCAGGTAATGCCAGAATTTCTGGGATGGAGCTCTAGCACCCGAACTTTTCAAATGTTCCCCAGGCGATCATATTGTATAGACCAGTTGAGGACCTTGAAACTGAGCACTGCTGTACCAGGAGGGCAGGAGACTGGCTTGAGTGCCACCTTTCATGGAAGTCCTCAGAGAAGTGGACTGTTGTGAGAAGTTGTAACTTAAATTAACGTCCACGGTTTCCAATTGAATGTCCTAAATACAACATTTAATGAGGAACTTCTCCTGGGAGTAGACATTGTTGTCATTAGGATTCAAGATGCTTATCCTGAAGTTGGCTAAAGGAGATAAGCCCTTCAGAGCAAGTAGGAACCGTCCTTTAGGGACAGGATGTCATTCTGCACTCGACATGAGAGCTGTGCACCCAACCCAAGTTTTTATCTTTTTTAAGTAAAGATGGTGTAACTGCTGAAACACTTTGTTAAGTGAGGGTGTACAAGTTTTTTCTCTACAGACACTAGAAGTTAAAGTCATGTTGGAGCTTTTTAGATGTTTGAGTTGAGTTCTGTCTGGGGAATGGGAGACAGAACAGGCGATTTAGGGAGATGAATTTATTTTTTTTAATTATTTTTCTGAGATATTCTATTTTTTTTAAGATATATTTATTTATGCATACAAGCTGTGGTACAGGCCAGAGGTGTGGGACAGTGAGAGGATTCACCAGAGACAGAGTGGGGAGCAGAACAGGCAGACCAACCGAAACACACTGCTGAGGGGAGCAGCGGGCACGACAGGAGAGGTCTGCTGCACCATGTGGGAATCTCCCCAGTCGGGAGTCGAACTCGCGTCGCCACTGCTGACAGCTCCACAGTGCAGCGCTTAACCGCTGTGCCACTGGGGAGGCCCAGGGAGATGACTTTCAAGCTGGAGAGTTGAGTTATTGTTTAATCCACGACTAAGCTTTACCTGAGGGCCTTAAAGACAGTTCAATGCAGTCATGTGCTTCAATCACACAATCTGCTTTTATAAAATGGCTTACCGGCTCCTGGGACCCCAAGTATGGGTGTGGGCAAGGCTCCTCCTCTAGCTACTGTGACACATCCAACTGCAATAAAGAGACACCCCATTACTTGCTCTGCCCCTCGCTACCCCATCCTACAGCTTTCCCCATACCACTGTCAGTCATGGTTAACACGTTGCCCCTTCTGCAGACTGAACACTTAACTGTGTCCTAGGAACTCTCTGCACCCTGCAGATAATACTGTTATTATTTCCACTTTATGGATGAGGAATGAGGATCATGGAAAAGTAACTCAATTGTCCCTAGCTCCTCAGCTCATGAATGGTAGAGCCAACATAGGATCTCAGAGGGGCTGACTCAAAGTTCAAGCCCTATGTGCTCTCTTTGCTTCATCACCCCTTCATTGTGGGTGGATTCCCAGGTCATCCTCTGGGTTCTGCCCACTAGAATCAGAGCTTGTCCACCCAGTCTTTAAAATGCTATGCCTCTGCCCTAAATTACCACCCACTTCATGGATCAATTGCTCTGATTTGGACCCTGATCCAGGTGGGGTAGCCCTACAAAGGTCTCCCTGCTCCCCATAGCCCTAGTTTTTCACTAAGGACTGTGCTGATGGTGAACTTTCTCTCAGCAATGATTTCTTCTGGCCCTTGAAGAGAGGCTTAGTGTCACCTTTGGCTATTAGACTTTCCTTCATGTAAATGCAGTGGAGGTGAACATGTCTGCTTAAGATTTCTCCCATTAGAAGGTCCCAAGAGGCTTCTCCGTAATCAGTAGATCAGGTGTCCTCACAATTTTTATAACTAGATATTAAACATATGTATATATATTAAGCATATAATTAAGTGTATACATACATATATATAAAGGTAAGAAATGGCTATTACAATCATGTCCTTAAAATTGTTATAGCTTCATGAAAAGGAGGTCGCTGACTTTTACACAGCACTACAAATGTTTCAAACTAGAGCCACTGATTTACTGAATGCCTTCACATCATTTACCTTAAGAAGCAAAAAATCACCCACCCAGAATCTGGTTAACTGTCAGGAGAAAGAAATGCTATTCTCCTTAGAAAAAAGAAAGGAAAAAAAGAAAAAGTATTATTTGTTCTTTATGCTTCCTAACTAGGGAAATGAGTCCCCTAAAGGCCTGAAGGTATCCAGTGGTGCATAATTATTACGTGAGAGTATTTGAAGGTTCAGAATATCTGACTCTGTGAGTCACTTTACTGTAATCTTTTTTCATTTGCATATGAAATGGTACTATTCACCTCAAATGCAGTAAAGCTTGTCTGAGGAGGCTCACAATGGTGAAAGGATTCCTAGAGACTTTTAACCTTAGAGTAAAAGTATTTTGCATCAATCATGAAGAGAATCAATTATGCACAATTAAAAAGCCAAGGAAAGGATAATTGTGACGTGGAATTAGGGTAATAAGTTTGTTATTGACACTTTAAAATATTTTTTAAAAATTTTACTTTAAAGGTCCAGTTGCTGCAAATTAATTTTCTAAAGTGATAAGCACATTAGTATTTTGGTATTGACTGGTGTATGTATGCTCTTACAGCAGACTCTAGCTGATAACAATATGGTGATTTTATTATAAGTAGGTAAATGCTATAAATGAATTCATAAAGAAGACCTTTGAAGAGAATATGGTAGGAAGTGTCATGAACAGTTTTTTTTCCCCCTTGAAGAGCTTAGTAGTAAAAAAAATTTGAGGGTGAAGAGAATATTCACTAACCCTCAATTCTTAGACCTTCGGAAGTGAACAAGCAAATAATATTTACTGATCTATTTATTATTACATTAAATTGCAAATTAGGTAATATAGATGTAGAAAAGTTGAGAACAGTGGGCAAAAAGTTTCATAAAAGAAAATTGTATAGCAGAATGTATCCTGTACTGCATGCATCATTAAAAAGCATTTTATCACTGCAGAAAATATCAAGTCAGTGCCATAAAATAAACATGGACTCATAATGACAGTTGCACAAATCAGCTAAATACTAGAGGGTGTTGTTTAGGGAAGCAGGTTGGTGGCAAGAGGCAGCACAGTAGACATCTAGTGACTTTGCCCGCTCAATATACCTTCTCCTTATAGCACAGCTATGGCTTTCGGGGCCTCCTTCTACTCTGAGTCCACACAGCTCCCCCCAGGTAATTATGGTAATAATTGATGTCAGGGATAGTGTTCATGATCCAGGTATGCTTGATAAGAATATAGATTCTCTTAGCCACTGGAATTGATTCAGATTTGACTGTCTGACCCAAGTCAGGGCAAGTAGAATCCATGCCAGGGTTTCTGGAGCTTTCAGGGAAGGTATGCACTTTTGCAATAGTGGAGATGCTGAGTTTATGGACTGTAAAGATAAATGAAGCTAATAGTAATCATTGATAATACTACACGTACCATACATGCCTGGAAGTAAACCCAAAACAAAGGAAAGAGGAGTTTAGACGTGCAGAGAGACAAATACCTGAGGAGATATTTGAATACTTGGGTTCTACTCTACCCCCAAATGAGTAATCCTTGGAATCTCCCAGATATGTGTGCTACTGTTTCTGTTTTTGCCTCAGCTAAGGTGACACTATGTTTCTGTCCTTTGCAAACAACATATTTTACTAATACACCTAATTCAACTGTGGTAATACTAAGTAATCTGTAGTAGTGGCAGGGCAATATGCTAATGAGGCAGAAATTTTAAAAGAAAAAAATATGTACATCAAATAATGCAAGAATAAATTTTTGCTAAAAATTTGTATAGGATTATGGAATTTTAGGACAATAGAGGTTATTTATTTCAATTTTATAATTTTACATTTTTAAGTAAACTGAACTCCAGAAGGAAATATCTTACGTGTTCCATAAAGATTACCTACGATTTTCCATGTGACTGGAATAATGGAAAAGGACTGCTGAAGGATCTTAAAAGTTTTAAAATTCTCAACACCAGTTGTAAATATTAGGAACCAAATCAATGTTCTTTTTCAAGCAACTTAATCTATCCAAAAAGAACCGCAGGAGTAAAATAGAATTTGTCTACTAACTTAAAAATAATTTATTCCTTTTCCTTACAAATGACTTCATTCACTCTTCCTTCAATTAGGAAATATAGATAAAATTTACAAAAAGATATGCATGTAAAAACATGAGCTGATTTATTTCATAGTAGAAAATTTAGTTTGTTTACTCTCTACAGAAATAATAAACACTCTGGTCCTCCCTGGTGGTGCAAGGGGTTAAGTCTCAGCACTATGAAGCTATCCGCAGCCACTGCAGCACAAGGTCAACCCCTGGCCAGGGAGCTGACCCACATGGTGCAGCAGACCTCTCTTGTCTTGCCCTCTGCTCCCCTCAGCAGTGTATTTTAGTCAGTCTGCCTGTACTGCTCCCCACTCTGTCTCTGGTGAATCCTCTCACCCCACTCTGGCCTACACCCCAGTTCCTGTATGCATAAATAAATAAATCTTTTTAAAAAGAAATAATAAACGCTGTACCAAAAGAGAACTTAGGTTAAAATTAAAGAGTGACATTATCTTAACTTTAATTGCTAAGCTACTATCAGTATATTCATGTGACAGAATTGATCAAATCACTGGGAAAAATAACCAATTCCATTGTTTGGCATGAGGGATCCCAACAGCTGGCTCACTCAGATAAGTTCCTCTCTTCCATTAACTAACAATTGTGACATGTTAGCATCATGGTACAGGATTTGGGGACACTGCATTCATCTTTAAAATTTACAGTTGGAAAATAAAAGACAGATTATCTGTCTTTTGAAATGTTTTCTATTTACTTTAGTCATCTACTAATTTATAATCAGGAATCTGGATAGTGGAATTATCCACTTTAATAGGCAGATTCGAAAGGTATTAAAACCGAATGGGAATTGATTCATCCCGTCTTTGGAAAAACAAAACACAGTGGAAATATTTCACACCACATGGAGATAATACATAAATAGCAAGAGGATTGTGTCAATTTATTATCAGTATAAAACAGAGGACACACTTCCTACTCTATCATTAGTGGAAAGTATACATAGTGAAATAAAGCTAAGCTGATTGTTAGCTTTAATTACTAAAGGCAACAGGATACAGCAAATATGCTCTCCTAAAAAGATAAGGGATCAAGTTTCATTTCAAATAATCGTGGGAAGCTTAAAAAAGCACCATCATAGGCATGGACATTAATTAGAGGAAAGTATCAGATTTTGAAAAAGATTGGAGTTACTCATGTTTGTGTTGGAAACTGCAGTTAGCACCATCATCGCTATATTGACCAGCAACTTGAGCAACTGCGAAAATCTGACAAATTGATTGACTACTTTTTGTGTTGTTAGGGTTTTTAAAATTTTGCTTAGATGGTTACATGTTAATTAGACAGAAACTATGACCCAGAAGAGCTATTACTAATAAATATTGAGAATATAACAAAAAAATACAAATAGAAGCAGGTATGATTATTTATGGAATAAAAATGTTGTACTGTGTCCTTTAATCAAGGGGTCAGAGATTAATTGAATAAATGAAAATCCTCAGACATTATGTGGAACTGAACTTGAAAGCCAGATCCATATTGACTTCTTGCTGTGCTTTGAGGGGCCCCAGGCAAAGTGGTTCTTTTGTTACTGCTCCATCTGCATTGGTCCTTCTGGTACAGATATCAGAAAATGCCCTGCTTTATGTCACATCCTTTCCTTAAATCACCTAGTATTGAGGTGAAAAGGGTCAATAATAAAAATAACCCTTTACTCATGTTATTCTTCTCAAAGATTTTTCTACATACATGCAAACATATCAGGATGAGGGCAAGGGTATAGTAAGTGAGGCATTTGGGTGTAAAGTTGAAGGAGGTGCCTTACCTTTTAAGCACTATGTACCTCACTCACACCCCCCTGTCCTGGTGCTGGTCCTAAAATATATGCAGATACTATGAATACAATTTTATATAAATGATATGTGATGCATTTAAAATGAAAATGGTATATACTACATTTGCATAACTTCCTCATAAGTATATACCCATCTATGTCATTCATTCAGATATTAACATGTTATGTTATAATTTGAATGTACTATGATTTATTAAATTCCTCCTCAGTTGATGGATACATATTTCTGTTTTGTGAGGGCTGCTGATAATGCCACAATTTGGTGCCTGTGTGCATTGCAGTAGTACAAATTATTTATCTGTAGTGTGGCTGAGTACTGAACTAATGATCACATTTTAAAGGCTGATAGAGACTGGTGACTTTCCCTCTAAATTGCAGCAATTTAAAACCAAACTTTCTGGGATGATGGAAACATGTTGTCTAGTAGGGTACCACCAGTGAGGAGGCTACTGAGCACTTGAAAAGTGAGACTGTGAAAATGAATTTTAATTTTAATTTTAAATCTAAATTTTCCACTTGGTTGTTTTTGATATTTTGGCTTATCACCATTGGCTTGGACCTGCATGAAAACATCAAGTAATAGCTTAGCAGACTGTTCTCATTCTGAGCTTTAATCAGATCATTTGGAGTGTCTCACGAGAAGTGTGGCATTTGTGGTTAATTTCTGATAGATTAGATTATCTCTATCCAAGTAACCAAAGCCATTCTGTGGCTTCTCACTGGAAAGGCTTGGGAGCTGTTTACTTACTTCTGTTTAGGGGGAGTCGACTGGCTTCGTAAGAGATATTTGAATCCTCTTAAGGAATTGGTGTCAGTGATGTGTGAGTTCAGACCTTGTTGACAATTCTCTTGTCCCTACACTTATTCTAGAAACCTTCAGTGCTGGTGATCCTTCTGTTGACAAGCAACCAGCATGAGAATAAAGAGCCAACAGGTATGCATGGTCAGGACTTAAAACGGACTGAGACTGAGTCCCTGTTTATGTTTTGGCTCATGGAACTCATTCTGAGACTCTTTCTGAAATTCCTGAAAAATAAATACAAAATGTTTTTATAGGTCGAAATACCATAGAGTCTTCTGTTACTTTCAATCAGAAACATTATTAACTGACATCTCAAACTAAGAACATTGCTCTCTATTCTTAGTTTTATGAGTATTATTAAAACCAGAAATGCGTATCATAATCAATCACCTATCTTTTAGAAAATAACTCTCAAATAGCAACAGCAAGCCCACTTAGTGCAAAATGTATGGAAGGCACTGTTCTAAAAATCGACATTTATTAACTAACCTAATCTTTATAACAACCCCATGGGGAAGCTAATATTAGTATCCGTGATTTAAAGATGAGGTCATTGGGGCACAGAGAGATTAATTGATTTGACAAATGTCACACAGCTATCAATAGTAAGTGATAGAATCAGGATTTGAACCCATATGGTTTTGCTTCAGAATCTGGATCTTAATCTACCTGTAGTACATATTCTAGTATCAAAAATGATATGTGCACTGCAATATGTAGTTATCAATTCTTTGATTTTATGATTCTCTTTATCATAAAATGGACCAGAGAATTATTTGAGTACATAAACATCAAGTGAATATGAATTAAGTACTTAAAAGTTGCTCAAATAACCTACTATAAAAAGAGCACCAATAAAATTCCATTGATCAAGTGTCAAAGCAAACCTTTTCTTTATTTTCTTAAATTTAACTTGACGCCACAAATTCATTTCTTAGATTTTTTTTATTTCTGGAACTCAAGAAAGCAATAACCCTTTCTTATTTCTACAATTAGAATTTTAATAAATAAATGAAGGCAATTTTTCCCATTCCTTTGACATATTCTGACATTGGCCACATTGCCCTCCTTCTATTATCAAGGACAGTGGTGCTTTTGTTTTCTGTCATTCAAGAAAGTAGCATGGAAACAATCAGGGAACCAAGGACGTCACACTCCTTCCTAATCCTGGGTTTTTATGTCTTATCTCATTGGTCTGGCCTTTACTGTTAGTGACTCAACAAATATGGACAGTGTCTTCAAACCCTGTTGGAACTCCATAAATAATAAATGATAGTAAGCGTCTCCTGACTACAGGAGTTATTTAAGTAAATGTAACCTAGATCATCTATGGTGCAGGGTGCAGGGAATTGCTTTTTAGCCCTCCAGAGTTGACAATACAGAATTTTGTTGATACTGCTTAATCTTTAAAAGCACTTTGTTCTGTTTTTCCTCTTTCATATAATTTGTGTATTTATTGGCATCTGGCAATTCCTTTGGAAATATAGTGAATTTAAAATTGTGCAAAGGACAATATTAGTGGCATAACAGTATTCTAATTGTTATCATAGACTTACTCTATTTGCTATCCATCAAGTAAAAAAGAGTCTTTTTGTGTGTATACAAGTATAGAGATATTTAATTCATAGATTTATTATCATCATCTTTATTATCATTAGCAATATCATTTTTGTATATTTTTATATAATTCATTTTTAGGGATTTAAATTAGATGAGTAATTACATATCAATGAATATACATAATTAATATATATTCTATAATAAACACTACAATCTCATTTGCAAATAAATTCAGGAATTAATAATTAATAAACTTTACATCTTTGCATAGCCTTGACAAATATATATGCAAGAGGTTCTTTTTCATGTAAATATGGGGTTTGTTTTAGCTATGTCAGAAAGTCAGAAAAATAAGAGATGTTGTAGGCACCTGTAGAGACAGGGCAAGACTATTTGTAATGTTCACAGCTGCAGAAGAAAATACAGAGAATGGGACAGGCCATAAAAATGAAAACAGACCAGAGTGAGAAGACTTTGAATACAGGCAATGGAAGTTAGAGACTTGAAAGCGAGACTGAGAATGATTGCTTTGGTGTAGAGTACAGTGGGAGCAAGTAAAGAAGAACAGAGATAGGTAGTTTGAACAAGGAAACATTCTAGGGAATTCAGATAAAGAATTGGGGTTTGCTAGGTGTAGGGTAGGCAGAAGAGTTAGCAGGGTTTTCCGCCTACCCCCTCGGTGATGGGCCTCTGTAGGCTTACGCGTGTGCCTAATGGCCGGGGCCTGAAGAAGGATGTAGTATGGCATGGTGTGGTGTGATGTGGTGTAGTGTGGTGGCGTGTGCATGTGCAGAAGACGCAGAGACCACAAGGAAGAAGAGCACGTCAGCAGAGAACACAGCAGCAGCAGAAGCAGCCCGACAGCTGCAGCAGTGATACCCCGAGACGGCGCTAGAGAGAGCCCAGAGAAAGGGAAGATTTGCCGGGGGCCAGGAGGCCTGCCAGCCTTCTGGCCCCCCAGCTACCCTATGTGCCCTGCACCTGGCTGCCTCACAAGAAAGATGTAATAAAAAGCCTAAAAAGTCACTGAGGGCTCCAGGACTCCTTTAGACCCTTCTGTGCAGCTCCATGGACAACCTGTACTCCTGATGTCTTCCTGCCCCTACAATTGGCGTAGTTTTGGCAGGATAATTCAATGAAAATGGGCATGGAGCCCTTTGAAGACCTCAGGGGGGACTGAGAGATGGCAGACCTCAAGCTGGACAACGCTGGAGGCACCATGGCAGTATCGGAGGTGAACAAAGTCCAGGAGCTACGAGAAAAGCTGCAGGAGAGCAGGAGGTGGAAAAGGTCCAGGAGCTGCGGGACGGGACCGCAAGTGGAAGAGGAGACGGCCTACGAGGACCAGCCCATTACCCCTGAGGCAGCAGAGTCGTCGGAGAAGAAAGGACCACAATCCGGAGATTGCCCAGTGCTGACGCAAGGAAAAAGGCCGATGGACTGGGACTAACAATCCCACCAGATGGCGGAGGAACCCTGGCAGGTTGATGTTATGCTTATGGGACCTGGGAGGGGGATGGAAGGTATTGTCTGTACACTCCAGAGGAAGGGAATCGGGAGGTGGCCGGTGGGCCTTGGTTGCCAAAAGCAGCCTGTGTGCTGCCCAGCACTTCCGGGGGCACAGCCCAGAGAGGCAATGGCCAGGGCAGGCAGGAAGGGGCAGGCGCGAGAGTAGTCCAAGATTGGTTGGGGGAGAAAGCCCTCGCCAAGTTCTCTGCAGCCAGGCAGAGGAGGGGTAGCAAAGCCAACTTAGAGAAGGCAAAAGCTGCTGCCAAGGTTGGGAAGCCCTGAGTGGCTGTTAAGCAGTATGTTAAGGAAGGCCAGTGAGTCTCTTAAAATCACCTGTGTGTGATGCCCTGTTCACTACTAAATAAGGGTGAGGTGCTGAGGAGCCGTCCTTGGGGGACAGGTGGGGAACATGGCCGATGGTGGAGACCACAGCCAAAGAGGGGACTCAGAAGAGGCCACATGTGAAGCTTGTATGCAGGGATCCCCGGCCTAGTGCAGGGTCTGCGCGTCACATTGGTGGCTGTGACAGCTGAATGTTGGAGTGACGGCAGAGAGTACCCCTGGAGATTGGGTGACTGATCCCCCAAAGAGTAGTATCACCAATCTCAAGAGTTGAGCGCATCCTGGGGGTGGATGCGGAGTGTGGCTTGTGGCTGAGACCACAGCCAGAGAAGGCCGGGAAGCCTGACGGCTCCTGGCATGTGACGGCAGATGTCATGAGTGGTTCCCTTCTCGAATGAGCAGCACCTTCAGTAGCAGAATTGGTGGATCATGTGCTGGCACCAATAATCTTGTCTTTTGCCCATGGGTTGGTGCCCTGCTGGGCTTATTTGTATGTTGTTATATTTTTGTTGCGTTGTTATTTGTGTGGGTTATGGCTGCAGTATTTATATTTGCCAAGAAAAACTTACGTTTATGTTTAGACTGGCGAAAAACCCTGAGGGGGTGGATTGTAGGGTAGGCGGAAGAGTTATCAGGGTTTTCCGCCTACCCCCTTGGTGATGGGCCTCTGTAGGCCTGTGGGCGTGCCTAATGGCCAATGCCTGAAGAAGGGTGTGGCGTGGCATGGCATTGCATGGCGTAGTGTGGCAGCGTGTGCATGCATGGGAGAGACACAGAGAGCATAAGGAAGAAGAGCGCGTCAGCAGAGAACACAGCAGCAGCAGAAGCAGCCCGACAGCTGCAGCAGCGAGACCCTGAGACGGCGCCAGAGAGAGCCCAGAGAAAGGGAAGATTTGCTGAGGCTAGGAGGCCTGCCAGCCTCCCGGCCCCTGGCCACTCAAGTGCCCTGCACTTGGCTGCCTCTCAAGAAAGATGTAATAAAAAGCCTAAAAAGTCACTGAGGGCTCCAGGACTCCTCCTTTAGACCTGTCTGCGCAGCTCCGTAGACAGACAACCCGTGCTCCTGATGTCTTCCTGCTTCTACATTGGATGTGGTGTTATTTGGAATTGGCACATCTTTTCTCCTTCTAATTTCACTATTCTTATTCCTGAGAGAGGACCTGCTTTCCCTGTTCTCTAGTCTATTTTATTTCGTAATGGAATTTGGGCAAATGGCCTATGTAATACCCTCAGAGGTGCATCACATTTTAGGTGAAACGTTTTTCTCTTCTCTACGTCACGGCTGCATGGTGAACGCAGCTTGAACTTTGCATGTGTTTGAGCTGTGCTCATGTACAGCTTCCTATGTGAGAAAGTCTAAGATTAGCTCTTGAGTGAGAAGCCCTGCTTTCACATGCCAATTCCACTGGTACTAGTTGTGCCAGTTACTGGTTCTGTCTGCTTCTTATTTGTAAGGCTGGGCAACAATTGAACCTAACTCAGAGGTTGTAATATATGAGATAAGCACAGTGAATGTTCAAGAGCTAATATTATGTCTTTAATATGAGCCATCTTACAGCTATCAGTTCAATCTTTAGTTTCCTGCTGCTTTGCTTAATCACAGAGTATCATACTGATGGGGAAGCTTGCTCTGCCTAACCAAAAGTTAACTTTATTTTCACCACGGTGGGGGCATTTGCCTCATTGGCTGGTTTAGAAAGATGCAAAATGTTAGTGCCTATTTGTGATAATAGTTTAATTACTGCAAAGCAGGAAATACTACATGCACCTGTTTTTTGGAACTGCATAGAAACCAGTCATTGTGAACTTGCGGCAGCAACAGGATCGGGTTTGGAGTGTGATGTGGAGGTGAGGATGCAGGAGGCTGGGAGGCAGGGCAGACCAGGGTGGAGAATTTCCCTCTGGGACTTTTTTTTTGCCTAATTGGATCCCTTTCTAATATTTGAAACTAAGCTGCTACCAGGCAAGAGATGGATAATTCATAGGGCTGCATGCAGAGCAGTTTGGGTTGACAGCTTAATGGAGTGATCATCTCTCCATTATTCAGGTCATCATGTTTATAAGCAGATGCAGACTGGCATGGCTGCCGTGGTCACGAACATACGATTTGGAAGACATTTATTAAGAAAGTTGTTTTGGGAAGAAAGAGCAACAGATATTTCTGAAAGGGTAGGACCATCTTTCTCCCTAGCTAGGACTAGAGGTCTTTGTTACTACTGCTGTAGATTTTTATTCATGAAAAAATAAAAATCTTACTTTGAAAAGATTTTTTTTTCAAGTTGATGAGATTTAGTGTTGCTTTTAAAGTTACAAGGTTGCATCAGGTTTAGAAGGGAACTTCAGAATCGGGCTTTTACTTCTCCCTGTGTACAGATCCATAGTGCACATAGTCTTCATGAGCCGACTGAACTAGTCTAGAATCAGGAAGTATCAGCTCCACTATCCTCTTTAGAGAGATACACGCTAGATCCGTCATATTAGTGTAATATTATTGTCTTCACTTCAACTGTTTTCAAAGCCTCACCAAAATTTGCTTTCTTCATCTCAGCTGTGTTAAATAAAAACATCACCCAAGGAAGGCAGCTACCAAATTCCTAATGCCTGTTGTTTGCTTTCAGTATGTTTTAACAGAAATACAATAAAATTGGCATCAAAACACAGGTGTTCATCCAGAGATCGCTCAGGAGTATCTGTAACTTTTCAAAATGCATATCAAAGTAACTCATCCTGGATTATTTTCAATATAAAGGAATCCAAAGAATTTGTTCACCTTAATCAATTTGAGTAAATGTGATTTGTAGGGGGGTTTGGTTGGTATTTTTTCAGTGGCCTCAGAGACAATCTGACTTTCTCTACCATCCTCTTGTAATAAAATGACAGGCATTTCAAGAGATGAGACGCAAGGCTTCCACTCAAAAGCTTCATCCCTTCTGTCAAAAGGGGCATCCAAGCTAAGGATCTAGGAGATTCCTTCTGAGCAATTACATGGGAAAAGAACTGTCACAACAGAGGTGATCTGGACCCAGGAGGACATGGAAGATGCCTACAATCTAAAAGTAAGTCTGTGAGACTTTACTTACAACATGTGCTTGTGCTTGCATTCAGTGCAGAATTTTAAACGGTATTAGAATTCACTCACCTACTCCTCTCTTCCACGTCTTGAATCACTGCAGTTTTTTACTAAGGAAAAGTAGATTCTATCTTTTGGCCTTAAGAAGGATGGTTAAATTTCAGTCTCAGTGAAAAAGAGGCGATTATCATAATGGAGGGACTTACATTGTTTATTTGGAAATTGAGTTTTATCTTGGGATATTGCTCTTCAATTCACTGACTGAGCTCTAGTCACTTGGTGTTTTTTAAAACATAAGAAATTTATTAAAATTTGAAGAACATCATTTAAAAAGACTTAGGGTTATTATGTTGGGCTTGATAGAGTATGGATGCTTTCTTGAAATTAAAAATCAGAGCCAAGAGTCTCCCTTTCAGAATGACTTACTTTGAAAGAAACAGTCTATCCTGCTCTTTCTTGACATAAACATGTTTTTCTTTTCAAAGATAACAACTTAAAATCTGTCTCCATCATAGTTCCTGTATCTGTAAAACTGAGATAATAATAGCACTTAGGAGCACTTGATCATTCTAAGATATTAATATGCTTACTGATTTAAATGAATATACCTGAGCAGCCTTTGACCTTCTGTTACCCTGAGGACTTTGGGGCATGAGATGCCCATGTCTGGTAGGTATGGAGCAGTGAGCCCAACTGGGCTTCACTGTAGGGCCCCAGGTTGATCTTGTTGCCTAGAATGAAAATTTTGTCTTGACCTTAGACATCTTAAAGTTTATTATGAGCTTAAAAATATATAGTAGCAATGTTGTTTCTGATTGTGAAAATGTATAGAATTATCCAATGAAGACATGGCTATATTTCTCGCTATATTTTTAATCAGTAAATAGTTAGAACAAAATAAATAACCAATTGCTATGGCAATCCCACAATGTAGAGTGGGAAAATATAAAGATCTATTCCCTAGTCGAAATTAGTAGTTGAAATTAACAGCTTCCATTTTGCTTTTTTTAAGATTTATTTATTTATGCATACCAGAACTGGCGTAGGCCAGAGGTGTGGGGTGGTGAGAGGATTCACCAGAGACAGAGGGGGAACAGAACAGGCAGCTCGACTGAAGTACACTGCTGAGGGGAACAGCAGGTGAGGCAGGAGAGGTCTGCTGTGCCATGTGGGAAGCTCCCTGGCCAGGATTGAACTTGTGCTATAGTGGCTGCGGATAGCTTCATAGTGCTGAGACTTAACCCATTGTGCCACCAGGGAGGCTCAACAGCTTCCTTTTTTGTGGGGGATGACTGCTGATAATAAAGTATAGGTCATTAGAAATCACACTAACTTGGTTACTTTTCTAGAATCAGAATTGGTTCCTCATCTGAATGGAAATAATGCATATTGATTGGGCAGCTAAAGAGTTGGCTTGTCCTGTGTCTCTCCACTATTTGAATCTGGTCTCCTCCACAGTTTCAAGGGATTAAGTTTTACAAAGGGGGTTGTTAATGAATCTATGACCCATCAAGAGTAACCGTTTTTCCTGTAACCCTAGCAAAAATGTCCTGGGACAGAATGCTGGCCCCTACGTTCCACGCACGTCATCCCTGAATTAGGGATGGGGTTGAGGAGGATGGAGCTTGAACTTCTTGACTTGTAATATCCTGGGTACTGAGAGTGTGGTGCTTGCCAGTCCCCCAGACAGCATGTTTCTGGGGAGTTTGGCTCCTTGTTGGAAGTGAAGTTAGTCAGACACCCATATCTGTTCAACTACCAGTGTTGACATTTTCCTGTTTGATCAGAATTTCGAAGTGTAGACAGATGGACTGAGCTGAAGATCATGGCTACAGTTTAAGTGGGGCTGATGAGAACCTGACAGTAGAGAAGAAGGGATGTGTTATGGAGAGGCCTGACATTAGGGTGCGGTGTGGATAGAAACGGTGTACCTGTCAGATGCACGGATCAGTGAATGAAGGAAGGATTCCAGGGTGCCTCCCAGACTTCAGGTTGGTTGACTTGGAAGATAGAGGTGACTTTTCTATGAAGAAGGATGTAGGAAGAGAAGTAAGGTGAGGCAGAAAGGAAGACAGTGAGTTCAGTTTTAAGCATGTTGAGCTGTAGAAAATAGTAATGAGATGTAAAAACACAAGAGCTTATTGTAAAGTTTTTTGAAAAACCAGATTCTTTGAACATATCCAAGATTTACATAATTGGAAACATCTACAGAAGGAGAAGAAAACTGAGAAGGAAATGAACAGAAATGGAATTTCTTCTAGTAAAATGAGTTCATTGTGCATTTAGCTTTACTTGGGTAATTGCAACAGCTTTGGTCGTCTTTTGACAAGTATCTTTGTTCTACTGCATTTTATTAAATTAAGAATGCCTTTTTGAAGAATACAGTGTTTTTTACTTAAAAGTGTTTTGTACTTAAAAGTAGCTCACACCTTTTAGAGATAACTTGAGAAAGGCAAAATTCAGCAATACATGATATATAATAATATGTGGTTCTGCCTCCATAAAATGTTTTCAGCTATCATAAATAACATTTGTGACTATAAAAAATGTCTAACAAAACAGGAAAAAAGTCACTTAAGTGTCACTACCTTAAGATAACACTGTTCTCATGCATATCTCTATTTCTCTCCTACACACACACACAGCAAATTTGTTTAAATGGAGTCCTACCACATAGACTCTTTTTATCGTGAACATCCCTTTGTTTTTAAAAACTGTCTTATTTACTCATATTCTTTCCTTGTCTCCTTCCTTTTTTTACTACTTTATTTTATTCCTTAAAACAACTTATATAAATTATATAAGATATATGATTGTGTTCTAATTATATATATGATTAAATGGCCTATAATTACATATACTAGTTATACAGTATATATACACACATTTAGGAAGTTGTATAGTTACATGTTTAACGTGTATGTATATTGTATACATACAAAACTTTGGAGGAATTAGTCATCTTAAATTTGTTTTTCAAACTTAGGATCATATTTCACACATTTTTCTGCATCTGACTTTCCCCCTTTAACAATGCATTGTGAAACTCCCAACTCAGTTGTTAAGTCTCATGTAAGCACATCTTGTGTACTTGAGAGTAACTTTCCTAAGAGCAGGGAGAGTGTCATATTTGTTCACTGTAGCACCTGCGAGCTCACAGCATCTAACAGGCACCTGGGAATGAATAGGCTGGCATTATGAGTAGTTTGAAGTCAGGTTTTTGATAATGAAAATATTTGGGTTGAACAATTTGTCAAAACTCATTTATGTGAAGCATGAAGTGACAGAATTCAGTACTCCAAGTGTTTGATAAGGATATTATTCCTGTAGAAAATGAGGTGTACAGATTTCAAATAACTTTTCTAAGAACACAAGTCCTGTGCACTGCAAGTACAGCACCCCAGGCCCACAGATGCCAAGCAAATGTCTTATTACTGTGCTTTGTTGGAGCTGGTGCTGAGTTGGGCAGGGAGGGTCATCTGCTCCTCTCCTACTCTCGAACCCATTGGTGGAAGGCCAGACTCCCCTGGGGACTTTGTGAAAGCAGAGCCCCGGACCACCCACGGAATAGAAATAAAGGCGTGTGGACTCTGTGGGATGTACTTTTACTATTTATTTATTTATTTAATAATTTTTTAATTGATTAAACATTGGTTTATATCATTGTATTTTAGAAGTATTGGTCCCCTCCCCCCCCCCTTCAGATGCGGTTACCTTAACTCTCTGACAGTTATGGTCCACCACTGTGGTTCATGATTGTGTTCACTTTTAACAAGCACAGGAGGTAACTTTCATGCATATTAACAATTGAGAACAACTGTATGTCTGTTTAAGGGCCATCTTGGGTCTGTTGCTTAGCAAGGACATCACTTACTATGGGTCTTGGTATTTTAAATTCCTTGTGTCTCAGTGTCTGCATCCATAAAATGGGGATATTAGTACTAACTAGCTCATTAGGTTATCATAATCATTAAAAGTAATGTAGTAAAGATTCTGGCACCCAATGATTATCTATAAATGGCATTAAGCCCAAATTAAGCCTAATAAGAGGGAAGTCTTTTGAGGATATTTTAGAAGGCATGAATCTAATCAATGCTGGATAGCTTTCCATTGGCAAAGAATGTTAAAAACAAAGGTAGTGAGGAGTCCAGGGGGTCAAAGTGGCTGAACCCAGGTGAAGGTCAGGATCTCTACATTCTCTGGGAAGCTCCCCGCCCTCCCCTCTTCCCCTCCAGTCTTAGGACAGAGGTCACAGCCTGGACAGCAGACCTAGGCAACTGTATGGCGAGGAGGAGGCCATTGTGAGATGTTCAGATGGGGTGGTGTGTTGAGATCACGGGGGTGAGATTGTGTGGAGTCAGGTGTCAAATGGTGAAGCAGGGGAGCCAAGGCAAACCGGAAACAGCAGCACCCACACAGGCCTCCAGGGAGATGAGGACATGCCAAAGAAGACACAGCCAGGATCTTCATGGATTATAGCTGTCAGTGCAGGTGATGGGAACATCATGCATTTTCTCAAAAAGGGAAGCAACTAAAAATGGAAATTTATAGCCTGTTCCAGCGAGCAAAGTGAGAAATGCTGTGATGGGGGCACCTTGGATATAAGCAGGAGTAAGTCATTGTCTCCCTTAGCCTTAGGACCGCAGCTGTGAAAAGAAAGCTGATTGTCTTCTAAGGACTGTTTCATGGGAAAAATCCTCAGATTCCATAATCAACTAAATGCTGACTTTGATCTAACTTAGCCTAAGTCCACCTCAACTGGGAATTTTAACAAAACAGTATTTCCATTAGATTTCCTTCATTGTACATTTTCTTTTACATTCCATTATGTATTGTTCTTTCATTAAAAATAAAATTAATCAAATAGTAGGAAGAAAATACTAGCAGTTACTATATATTGAGTGCTTAGCTAGGGCTGGGCACTTGGTAAATAATTTTCCTATGTTATCTTGACCCCACAAGATTACCGGAAGATGAACTACGATGATGTTATTATAAGGAGGTCTAGGTTCCAAATTGCCAGGCTGGGCAGGGCGGAAGGAGGGAGGGCGCTGGCTCATGCCTTTGTCTGTCCACCACCCACCTCACGGAGCACGGAGAGGGGCCACTCCCTGAAGTTAAATGGAAAGAATTGTGGAGAAATGTTGATTCCAACAGCAACTAGAGAACCTCTGCGGGTGTTAGATTTGGTTACTTACCCACTCCTGTATAGGCCCTGCTTTCTACTCCTGGATTCACCCCCCTTGGACCCTAAGGGGTGACATTAGAACCCCTGTCACCAAATATTCTGGCTACAAAGCCTTATTTTCAATCAAGTTGGTGGGAGAGAAAGACCTAATAGACATTCTACAGGGTGAATTCCAGGGCAAATGTTAAGAAATGACTTGGCTGGTGAATGCAGCCCTTCTCCTCCACCCCCAGGGATTCCACATGCCTGCACCCCAAGTTGATTGTGGTAATCTTGGAAATGTTATCAGTGAATGACTCCCTCACCTGCCACATGGCTTCCTTTTGTTATCTGTAATCAAAGCTAACTTAACCTAATGACAGAGAAAAGACACAAAGCATTTTAAATGTTAGTCATAACTTCCAGCCTTGGCCAAGAACCCTTTGAAGATTCTTGATTTTAAAATGTTAATAAAATTATGCTTAATTTTTAGAGTCCCCAAGTTTATTTTTGAATCAGAGTTTTCTGTTTTTTTTTTTCAAATACTGTTTTTTTACTGAGTGTATTTTAAAAATATGTTGTAAAC
This sequence comes from Scalopus aquaticus, assembly GCA_004024925.1. NCBI lineage: Eukaryota > Metazoa > Chordata > Mammalia > Eulipotyphla > Talpidae > Scalopus > Scalopus aquaticus. The sequence continues at coordinate 52,153 of PVIJ01004238.1, read as the reverse complement.
ATGTCCCTGCCAAGGTTAGATTACTTACTTGAGGTCAAAACTTAAGATAAATTATAGCCCCCAACTAGCTACCGAGATGAGAGAAAAGCATGCATTTCAAGTGCAGAGAAACTCCAAAGCTACAGTGTGACCCAGGAGTGGATGGGCTTTTTTTTTCCTGGTTTTTTTTTTTTGGTTTTATTATATATATATAAATATATAATATATATATAATATATATTATATATATATTATATATTTATATATATATATATATAAATATATATATATTTCACATCATTGGCAATTCCACTCCTAGGGATCTACCCGAAGGATACAAAAACATTAATTCAAAAGGATACCTGCAACGCTATGTTTATTGCAGCACTATTTATAGTAACTAAGACTTAGAAACAACCCAAGTGCCCAAAAATAGATGACTGGATCAAGAAGATGTGGTACATATACACAATGGAATACTATTTAGAAATCAAAAGAGAAAACTCATGCCATTCGCAGCAACATGGATGGAACTAGAAGGGATTATGCTCAGTCAATTAAATCAGAAGGAAAAAGAAAAATATCATATGGTTTTACTTATAGGAGGAAAGTAGGGGAGCCAAATAAGGGATCAGGGACAAAAATAATGATAAAAAAAGAGTTTTCTGTTTTGATCAAGGTTCCCCCTTAAAAAACTAAGTGTGAAACATCACAAGCTTATGTTTCAGCTTAGGAAGTCGAGATAGGGCAATGCTTTACATTTCAATGAATGCATTGACTAAGGAAGAAGACTTTGTTTTACTTGTATGAACCTATTAATTATTAATCAAAATAAATATGGATATGCCAAAAAGTGGATATGCCATAACCAGGAAATAAAACAAAGCTAAACCTCCTGATGTTGGCCTCTGAGCTGGGGTTGAATCTTTAGGAACCAGGCTCTGCTCTCACCAGGAAACCAGCCACGAACCTTTTTTCCTGCCATGATGTGAAGAACACCTGAAAATTCCTACTTCTTTTAAAATGTCAACATTCAGCAAGGTGGCTGGTGATGTCATTTATAAACGCGGGCTCATCTTAACCTCTTGGGTTTTGGCATTTGGGCAGCATATAGGCATCCAACTGTGGAACCCGACCCAGGACACCTCGACACCCTGACCATCGTCCTCCCTGGATAAACAGTCCACAACACATTTTAACCCTCTCTGGAGGCTTGTTGCCCACTGGCCAGGGGGCATCATCACAGAGCAATAATATTGACCCAAACAGAAAGGAGTCACAGTCATTTAAAATAAGGAATTAAATAAATTATAGGTGATACATTATAATCACATGAAAATGGAAGGACATTGTGCATACAATTGGATGGTGAACAGAAGACTTGAGAGTTTGGCCTGCGAACAAACAGTATTCTTGGACCGCAGGGCAGGTTTCCTTGGCAATAGTGTGATGCTGACACAGGTCAGTTGAGGACCCCCAGCTGGGAAGATACAAGCTGAGTGCAGAATGGCCAGAAATCTGCAGAGAAGAGCTACTCAGGTTGTCCTGACATCCTGATGGGTGACAGGGTACAGCAGACAGTAGCTTTGCAAAGGGGTTGGGCACAGGACAGTGGGTGCAAGATCTCAAGCTATGAACAAAGAAAAGGTCATCGAGGAATTGCCAAATTCAAATGTGGGGTCAGCGGGACAACTTTGGCCTTGTCTCTTTTACCAGGGAAGTTTGGCTAGTTTAGCAGAATTCTTAAAATTAATTATTAAGGGAAATTATTGCTAAGGTATTGTTGCTGCTTTCTTCAAAGAACATCAGTCTTTAAGAAATTTCCTACGTGTGTTAACAGTATATCATTTCAGTCTACTTTTTAAACATGAAATTTCCAGATACAGAAAATTTAGACCTGATTTTCATATTATTTCTAAGTGTTTCTACCTGTACTTAAAATATCTTGATCTTTGGAACATATGGCAAACCTAAAAATATATATTAAATTTTTGCATTTTTACTCCTCCACTTATACATGTTCTACTCACCCTATACCACACCACCAGTGTCAATACCCCCTCTGCTTTCCTCTCTCATCCTCTCCTCTATTTCCTCTGGTAACTATTAAATTATTTCACTATGTCCAAATTTATTCCTGCTGTATTTTGTCTGTGTATGTTTTCCTGTTATTTATATTCCACAGATGAGTGAAATCATTTGATATCTTTCACTTTCTGACTTATTTTACTTGACATAATCCCCTTGAGGCCCATTCATTTTGTCCCAAAAGACATTTTATCTTTTTTAAAAGCAGTGTAGTATTCCATTGAGTATATATTTCATAATTATTTTACTATTCATGTGTCATTGGAGACTTTGGCTGGTTCCATAACTTGGCAATTGTGGACAGTGTTGTTATGAATATAGGCATACATAAGTCTTTTCATGTTAGAGTTTTCATACTTTTAGAATAAATACCTAACAGAGGTATTGCTGGATCAACCAGAATTTCCATTTTCATTTTCTTCAGGAATCTCCATACCATTTTCCGTAGAGGCTATAACAACTTGCATTCGCACAGACAGTGGATGAGAGTTCCTTTTTTCCACATCCTTCCCAACATTTGTTGTTTCCATTCTTTTTTAATATGGGTCAGGTGATATCTCATTGTGGTTTTGATTTGCATTTCCCTTCTAATAAGTGATGATGAACAATTTTTCATATGTCTGTAAGCCTTCTGAATGTCTTCTTTAGAAAAAAGTTGATTTAGGTCTTTTGCCCATTTTTTGATTGGGTTGTTTGTTTTGTATGTGTATATGTGTGTGTGTGTGTGTGTGTGTGTGTATTGTTGTTGTATTGTATCAGTACTTTGTATATTTTGGAACATACAAAGCCCCTTGTAAGATGTGTGATGTACAAATATTTTTTCCCATGTGTATGTGTACATTGCCCTTTTGTTTTTGTGATGGTTTTTCTTCAGGTACAAAACCTTTTTAGTTTGAGATAAAAACTTGCTTTTGTTTTCCTTGCCATTGGAGTTGAGTCCCCAAATACAATGCAACTGATTTTTACATTATGATTTTGTATCCTATACTTTATTGCATTCATTTATTATATCTAGTAGTTTTTTTTAATAGAGTCTTTTGGGTTCTTTATATATATAACTATGTCATTTGCGTATAGTGACAATTCCACTTCTTTTCAATTTGGTTTCCTTTTATGACTTTTTCATACCCAATTGCTTCAACTAGGACTTCTAATACTATATACGTTGAATAATAGCGGTGATAGTAGACATCCTTATCTTGTTCCAGTTCTAAGTGGGAATGCTGTTGACTGTAATGTTGGCTGTGGATTTATCATATATATGGCTTTTATAAATTTTAGATAAATTACATCTATTCCCATTGAATTGAGTTTCTATCATAAATGGATATTGAATTTTGTCAATTGAATATTTTGGCATTTATTGAAATGATCATGTGATTTTTGTCTTGCTTTTCATTGATCTGGTGGATGATATTGATTGATCTGTGTATGTTTAACCAGACTGGCATCTCTTGGATGAAGCCTACTTGATCATTGGGATGGTTCTTTTGATATGTTGCTGTACTAGGTTTGTTAGGATTTTGTTGAGGATTTTGCATCTATGTTCATCAGGGATATTTGTCTGTAATTTTCTTTTTTTGTACTGTTTTTGAATGGTATTTGGATTAGAGTAATGTTGGCCTCATAGAATGTGTGTTTGGTTTTTTTAAAGATTTATTTTTATTTTATATATAATTTATTTTATATTTATTTATGCATACAAGAACTGGGGTATAGGTCAGAGGTGCAGAGGGTAAGAAGATTCACCAGAGACAGAGTGGGGAGCAGAGCAGGCAGATCTACTGAAATACACTGCTGAGAGGAGTAGCAGGTGACAAAGGAGAGGTCTGCTGCGCCATGTGGGAAGCTCCCTGGCCAGGGATCCAACTTATGCTGAAGTGGCTGGCAATAGCTTGATAGTGCTGGGACTTTAACTCCTGTGCCACCAGGGAGGGCCTCCCTCTGAATTTTTTTTGAAGAGTTCAAGCAGGGTAGGTATTAGGTCCTCATATCTGCTGCTGGGTGCAGTAGGGAGAATTCTAAAAATGTCCCCTAAGATTCTATGCCCCTGATCCCTGGTACCTGAGAAAGGGTTGTATTATTTAGCAGTCAACCTTTTAAAGAGGAGATCCATTATCCAGGTAGATCTAGTCTAACCCGACAAGCCTTGGCTAGCAGAGAGTTTTCTTCTGCTCATGGCAGAAGAGGAAATCAGAGAGATTCAAAGCACAAGGATTCTATATCCTTGTTTGTTTCCGAGATGGGGGTGTCAGGTGTTGAGGAGTGTGGGAGATCTGTCAAAGCTGAGAGTAGCCTTGGGCTGGCAGCCAGTGAGGAGATGGAGACTCAGTGCCACGGTCACAGCAGTTGTGTTCTGCCAGTAGTCTGAGGGCATTTGGGAGGCCCCCTCCCTGCATAGCCCCCTCCCTGCACCCCGATAAGAGCTCAGTCCAGCTGATACTTCCATGTTGGCCTTGTGGAACCCAAAGCAGAGAACCCAGCCAAGACAACCACCATATGACCTACAGAACTGTGAGCTAATAAGTGGGTGTTGTTTTAAGTCATAGTCTGTGCCGGTTTGCCTCAGAGCATTAGATCAGCGTGTTATCTGGTATGTCTAAGCAAATGAGCCCCTGGCTGAGTGGTGGTGTAAGTGAGCCTCCTTTTGCAAGTGTCCTGTATATCCATGGTCCTGAGGCTTCATCTTCTCTGGCCTTTGTTCCCTAGCTCAGGACTGTGATGTGGCCTTGGTGACCTCCCCACCGACAGCTTGGAATGAGTCGTGCTGCCCTTAGCTCAGCTAGTGCAGTGTGCCGAGGTGAGGCTTACCTGCTGTCCTGGACAGAGAAATGACCCAGACAGGTGATGGGCCTCAACTGTCACCCAGTCCTTGGGATCCATTTCATTTCCTGGGGAGGTAAATGTAAAAACAAACACACACAGCCGACTGCTAAGGCTGGGGTATTATGGAAAGAAAATTGAAACCCTTCACTTTAATCAGACAGGTTTTCAGAAGGCTGCCTGGGAGGGCAGTGTTGTTAGCTGCTGAGGCACTAGGAGGAAGGTTCTAGAGAGGATGCTGTGGACACATTCATGAGGGAGGTGGTTAGATCTGTCTTGGTGCTAGGAAAGGCGAAGCCAGCTAATCCTGAAGGCTGGCCCACCTGCTCTGTCAAACTGGGACTAAGTACCTGCTGGTCAGTTCTTTTAAAATCTTTATCTAGAATGGAAAAGTGGCCTCCTTTGTGTGTATCTTTCCTGGTCCTATAGGCTCTTGCAGCTCAGAGTCAAGTCTTTTATTTTTAAAGATTTTATTTAAAGAACTGGGGGTGTAGGCCAGAGATGGAGATGGGTGAGAGGACTCACCAGAGACAGAGTGGGGAGAAGGAAGAACAGGTAGATCCAATTCTTAGTAGTGTAGTGAAATACACTACTAAGGAGAGCAGCAGGTGAAACTGGAATGGTCTGCTGAGCTAATTGGATTAACTCCCTGGCCGGGGATTGAACTCAGGCCGTAACAGTGGGCCGCTGCAGTGGTAGCTCTGAGCCTTAACTCCAAGGTCACCATGGAGGTGCTCAGTTAGTTCTTTTAGCTTCCAATTAGCAATGGCTGAACAGAGCAAGACTTAGAGGACTTTGAAGTTGGAGGGTTGTTAGCTTTGTTGAAATGTACCAAGTGCTTTCAAATACAAGTTTACTTTAGGGTTGGTATCTGGAAATGATCTCGATAAACTTGTGATACTCTGTGTACATAATTATACACCTAACTTGACAATCATACTCATAATACAGGATGATGTGGAATCTAAAGCCCTATAGCAGGAATTTGTGGATAACTAATATCTATATCTGATTTTATAGTTTATAAGGTCTTCCGTAGCAAATATTATCAAGTCTTTTTGGATTGTAATGCAACATCATTATCATTATTATTATCCCCATTATATGCATGCTGACATGAGATTCAGGATGACAAAGTGATTTGCCCAAAGTTGTTTTTTAATTTTTTAGGGAATAAGGTTGCTATTTTCTCTCTAAATATCCTTATGAAGGAAACTTATTTCCAAGGAATTATTGATACACTCAATTAGAAAAGACAGCTCATCGCTGAATGGCAAGCAAGCCACTCTCTATCATGTGTTCCCTTCTTTCTATTTTATTTTTCTTTTTTTTTTTTTTTAGCTTTTTAACATTAGCTTTTTAGAATTGGCTTCTAAATCTTTCATTTCCCTTCATGTGTCTAAGTAACCACTGGGCCCCATGCCTTGAATATAAGAAGCAGAGGCTAAATTAATACAACTAAACACATTTGCAAGAGAAAGGAATGTTGACTAAGTGTTCCCGGGCATACACACAGATGAAAGGCTAGGATAGATTATTCATCCCATTTCAGAAAACAGAATAGGAATAGGTTCCTTCCACTAAATGGCATGTTTATTTCTTGTCATTCTTTACACTGTTTATGCCAAAAAAGTAAGTCAACGTCATTATTTGGTCAAACCATTGCCACTGAGTCTTTTGGATTAAAAGACAGAAAGAAAAACCAAGACATGCTTTCTCTCTTCTTGATCATGGATATTTTATCTGCCTCCACACTTCCAACCTGGCTAAACATAATCAATTTGCCAGAACAAGCTACCTTTAGATAGAATTTTGGAAATGATCCACATAGTTGGCTGCCACTACCACTGTTTGAAGGGCCACAAATATAGCATCTTAAAATCTGGGAAGAACTTTTTGGAAGAATATAAACTTTACTCCCAGGTGATTTTGTTTTTATAGATGATCATAACTTCTGGAATTCCTAATAAAGAAGAAAAAGAGGGTTGTTTTTAGCAGATGCTTCTAGAAGAAACACTTGGACATGTGCTGCCAACACGAACTCTCTGCACTACACAGGTGCCTCGTAAACACTGGGTTTGCCCTTGGCAGGAGCACAGTTACAGCTCCGATGCTATTAGGAATGCAGCTTTTACTGCCTGGATGACTCCACAGCTGAGCTTGCATCAGGCACACACAGATCACAGGATCCAAGCAAACCTCAACTTTGGGAGGTTTTGAAAAGATAAAGCTCTGAGATAGAGTTTTTGCTGTGGATTAGTGACTATCCAAGTCAGAGGCTTTTCTTTGTCCTGTGTAAAAAATTTAAATGAAATAACAAAAGTCGATATTCATATATTTCCTGGAAAACACACACACACACACACACAAACACACACACACACACAACTTTTTTCGAAGACAATAAAGTTGCTTTGAAAGTATTTTAGATTTCCCTTTCACATACCCATGAGGCTACAGCCTCTGTTAAATAACAATTTTAAGGAAATGTGTGCAGTGAGTGACTAAATTCTCTACAGGGGTTCTTTTTCCTCCTTCTAACTTTGGGGTGCTGGGGGCAGTGTTTTTTTGCGCCTCTCCGGTATACCTCCCAGAGAGACTGGACTCTGAGTTAATCCACCACCATGACAAACTGCTTTGCTCCTGTGCTCACCAAAGGATCTTTTTTGTAAAAATCTATGCCCCTTCTCAGTCATGTTTAAGTTGACATCTGGATTTGATTTATGTGTAAATAAATTCATCTTTTTGGTTACTCTGAGGTAAAAAATATTGAACATTTTGCAAAATGAAATAAGATGAAGATTGATTGTAATTGGATAAATCTTACATGATATGATTTCATTAAGTACCTTTTAATTGCCTTAAGAAATAAGGCACATTGAATAGCAAAGAAGGCAGATAGAATTTATAGTCGTGGAGTTTTTCAAAGTATCTTAAATTTTTTAGTGGTTTGTCACTGATCTATGTTTCCTTGGTTGTGCTGAATTTGGAAAAATTAAAATGGGCTAAAATACCCTCTTTTTTGGTATGAGTTTTACCTTAATGGTTACTTATTTATAACAGGAAGATCAGAGCCCAGTGTGTGTTAGATGCCTTGATTAGCAATAAAGGGGGTCTTCTTCTGTGCCTTTGTCAGTGCCTTAAAGATTTTGAACCCCAAGAAATCCAGGAAATGCCCAGTAGCAAGATTTGGGGTGTGTGTGTGTGTGTGTGTGTGTGTGTGTGTGTGTGTGTGGAGGGTACATCTTGCTTCTGTAAAATGGGAGGGCTGAACAGAGGTGTTTTTCATTCTTAAGCAGATCTACCTTTGGTCAGAGTACATATAAGGGTTGAAGACCTGGAAATCAAGTCCCTAAATTGGTTTGTGTACCAGACCACTGAGCATTTACAAACCCCAACGTAAACACCACTCAGCTAAGCAGCAGCTCCTTGATCGCTTACCAACCAGTACCATTTACCTACGCCCAGTTCCTGGTCCCCTTGTTGCCATGAGATTGACTAATTAACAAGTAAATAATGACCCCTTCATGATGCAGTGTGTGCTGGTGACTCCGTAAATGTCCCTGAAATGAAGGGGGGAAGCTTGATTCATAGTGCTTGCCCATTTTTGTGGTGTAAACGCTCCCACCATGGCCTGTTACTTCAAGCTACAAGATGGAGTCGTCTGGCAGGCAAAACCCTTGAAATTAGCCATCAGCTCCCAGGTGCTCATGAGCTGGACTGAGCTCCAGCTTCAGCACATCAGTGTGTCTTGGCTTATTTGTTACTCTGCTCTGATCAGAACCAGCTGGAGAAGCAGTGGGGGTGCAGTCGCCCAAGACTTTTTCAGTATGCATGCTTACATTTGCATACTTTAAAAAAAAAAAACCAACCCCTTTCTTCAGATTTGCCTGACACCCCCTCTCCAGCTGTACCTTTTTCAGGCAGTGTAGCTAGGATGCTTACTCACCTGTCCTTCCCTGGTGACTGGTGGCCCTTCCCGTGCTTTCCCTCCAACAGTGAGCAATTATGCTTCTGGGACCAAAAATCATGCAACTGAACAATGTCTGTTATCTAATATGTTTATAAAGCACCAGTGTTAAAGTGGCCTAACTGCTTTTTTCATTATCTTTGCAAATTTTGGGCTTGGGGAGGGGGATATTTTTAAGTTCATATACTAACTTGAAGATATCATTATACTTAATGGGTCACGTGCTCTTGATTTGGTCCTCTGGAAGCCATGCCTGAGAAAAGAATTTGAATGGAATTTGGGAGGTGCAGTGATCACTGATAGGGGAATGGGAAATAGGGAGCGGAAGGGAAGCCCATAAATGATGCATTATGAAACCAGCACCACAGTGAGGGATGAGAGCTTATTCCCATAGGCAAACTTGAGGAAGCAATATAAACACATACCTTGAAGTACCCTGCCAGAGAGGAAAAGGAGCTAGGACGTGTAGATGTGATCCCCTGAGAGTCTTGGTTGAGAGCTGCTTCTGAGGTTGCTCAACTTCAGGAGCTTCCATTTTGCTAGATATATGGAAATATTTGCCCCGGATTCTGGGAAATGTCCTCGGACCAGAGATGTTGGAAAAGGCCCGACCACATTGCAAAGCCCAGGAGGAGATGGGCACTGATCACATTCACCATGACTTAAAGCTTGAGCAAATACAGGAGTGCTTCATTAGCACTGTCGTTTTGTCTAGAAGTCCCAGTTCTTCATACAGCGTGTGCCTGGCACCTGAAGAGATAAAACTTCACTCAATTACCTCCCGTTTTGACAAGGGCTTCTCACACTTCGATGGGTATCAGAATCTCATAGGAAAATGACTCCAAACACAATAGCTGAAGACCCCACTTATTCTTAAATGCATCAACATTTGATTTTTAGAAGATGATTTCCAAATATTGGTCCACCTAGGAGGCTGGGGTGGGGGGAGGGAAGAAGGAAGACTATTATGAAAGTCATCAGGGGGTTCTTGATTAAAAATAGACCCAGGACACCCCATACCTCCATACTCTGGGGCTCTGGCTTCAAAAATAGGTGTGTCTGTTTAAAGATGTCAAAGTGATATAATGCATGGTTTGGTTTGTGGAAAACAAGTGGAGTTGATGCAGCAGTCATAGGACTGGGGCCCAGATACACCTACTAGAAACAGGGATGCTTTCTGAGTAGGCAGCTTATGTGTGTCATCTTTAGGGCCCAGTGGGGGAGGATGTGCCTTCATCCTATATGGCCAAATGTGGCTCCCATGGAATGTAGTTATGATGCCGGTTGGGGAAGACAGCACACTAGTTCTATCCCTGTGTCTTTCTCTTATCTGAAAGAAGTAGACAGAGGGGGAGGACTTGCTAGACCAGTATAGCTGCCTCCAATCTAGAACAGCCCAGTGGCCAGACCCAGTGTCCCACCTTCCAAAGGTGGGAAAATTTGGGTAGAAAAGGAGAGAGGGGAAATAATAGCTATGGGTAGAAGAATGAGTAAGTGAGAGAAATCCAAAATTACGGTAACACCGTGAAAAAGATTCAGATCTATTGTCTCTTACTTAGTTCAATGACACAAGATGCCTGAGCTGGTGAAGCTGGGTCAGCTGAGACCACGCCTGCTGTGGAACCTGACAAGGTGGAGCGGAAGCCTGTAAACCTGACTGTTCTCCCCTGTGAGGTGTTTACATAGGCTGTGATGATAGATTACATAGTCATTAATGGCTCAGTGAGGTTCCAGTGATGTACCAGCATCTTTTGAATATAATGATTGTTTTTTGTTAGGGATTGTGCTTGAAGACCAGGGGATGGGCTGTGATACTGTGACTTATAAGAAATACATATTTGGGCTTTGTCTCATTTCTGGCATAGAGTTCCTAAACCCTTATAATTTCTCAGTGATGTCTCTAAATTCTCCTCATTTTAAAAGGAACCCTTGATATTCATAACAAACTCCTTTCAACATGCCTGAGTTTATGTTAATAAGTAATTTTGCGAAGCATCTAAAGATGGGGCTGGTTGGTGTTCTCATCCTCATAGAGAGCGGGTATAATAAAGACCTACTAAACAGAACCACGTTGCTCTTTAGGAGCGTCAGAAAGCAACCCAGGAAGAGAAACATTCTTTGCAAAACAAAACATCCATGATCCCTTTTGAAAAAGGGATGTTCATCTTACACACTATAAAAACACACAGCTTTCATGAACTTGGCATTTGTACTTCAATTCCCAAAATGTTTGATTTGGGTAGACTTCCTGTCACAAAAATATTCAGCTAACATGACCTTGGACAATCACTTATGTGTGTCTGTGTGTGTTTTTTTAATTGTTGCATCAGAAAATGAATGTGGGTGTTTTCTGGGACATTTAGACAAGCACATTATCGCTGATGAGCAGAGAACACAAAAAGGCAGTTTGGCAATAAATCCCTTAACTCAAGATGAAGAATTTTTTTGTGAACGTGACACCATTTGTTAAAATGTACTCCAGAGGGCCTCTCTGGTGGCACAGGGGTTAAAGTCTCAGAGCTATCAAACTATACCGGCCACTGCAGCTCAAGTTCGATCCCCCCGCCAGGGAGCTAACCCACATGGCGCAGCAGACCTCTCCTGTCTCCCCACTGCTCCCCTCAGCAGTGTATTTCATCAGATCTGCCTGTTCTTCTCCCCACTATCTCTGGTGAGTTTACTCACCCCCCCCCCACCTCTGGTCTACACCCCAGTTCTTGTATGCATAAATAAATAAATTAATTAAATAAATCTTTAGAAAAATACATTCTGGGAAAATACAAAAGAGGCTAAATAAAAAGACAGTGAATGCATTAAACATTTCCTCTTAACAACTTGCATACAATTATGTGAAAAGGAAACATTAGTCTGATAACCTGAGAAATTCCCCATTTGGAAAATGACTATGAAATGAAAGATTTCCAAGAGTGGTTTATGGAAACATGTTTCATTCCTGGGTAGTCACGCCTTGCCTAATCTCAGCTGCCAAAGAACCTATTAGGAGGTGTTATCAAATTTCATTCCTGGGAGAATCCTAAAACAAGATTTGAAGCCCTCTACGTGATGGATTCCCAAAGTGGCTTAGACTTTTTTCTTTTCTTTCATCCTAAGACTCTGTGGAAATGGTTGTATGTTTTTAGTTGGGTTAGAATAAATTTATTTCCAGCATAAACTCATCTTTATAAAGATAGATTCTGTGTGAAGGAGACTTTTATTTTGGGCTCTCAGGCTTCACATAGAGAAATCCTAGTATGCCAGGGAAGTAGTGGGGTGCCGGGACTTGTTCTGATGCTATCTCAGTGAATCCTATTAGGGGGTGCTGAATGCTAAATCAGCATAAAACATTCTCAAGTGAATACTGGAGTGCACACTAGAACAACAAATATCATCCTTTGGTACCATTTGATTCTCTCCGGGGACTTCATGTGAGAAAACATTTGCTCCCTCTCCCTACCCCACCCCTCCCATTTCTTTTTTGCCCCAACAGTCACCCTATTAGCTCCTCACTTGGCAAAATCCTTGTGTTGCCTGTGAGAGCAGCTTATCAAAAATATCTGGGGCCTCCCTGGTGGCGCAGCGGTTGAGCGCTGCGCTGTGGAGCTGTCGGCAGCGCGCGATGTGAGTTCGACGCCCGGCCGGGGAGAATCCCACATGGTGCGGCAGACCTCTCCTGCCTCGCCCGCTGCTCCCCTCAGCAGTGTATTTCTTATCTGCCTGTTCTGCTCCCTACTCTGTCTCTGGTGAAGCCTCTCGCCACTCCATGCCTCTGGCCTGTACCCCAGCTGTATGTATAAATAAATAAATCTTTAAAAAAAAAAATCTGAGTCAGTCATAGTGTGAAAAGTCCTGTGATCTCACTTTATGAAGAGAAGTAGAAAAAGAAAGAAGAAAGCTAGTACGAAAACACTGGCTTTTAAGAAAGGGGAATGATTTGAGCATTCTTAAATATGGCCAAATTTATAGTCTGCAAGACTGAAGGCCCCATTTTTTCAGAAGAGAGGCACAGAGGAGGTATCTTGCTCGGGAGTGACTCATCCGGCTGAGCTGGAAGGTTCGCCCACAGATGAGAGGGTAATTTAGTTTCCAGGATGGCTCAGTCTTCTTGTTCAGTTTACTCACAAAGGTGCTAATTAGGGGAAATTGTTGTGCTGTTATTTTTTCACTTTAACATCTGTTCCCTGTGAGCTGGACACAGAAACGAAGTCATTTCGTAGAAGCTTCCAGGGTAGCTGGGTGGCAGTGATTCAGAGTCACTGTCCTAATTAGTGAGAGTGTGAGCCAGAGGCCTGTGTCAGAAAGAACCAGGCCCCCTTGAATCCATGAAATTCCCACGAGGTAAGTGAATCGTCCTTGCTAACATTAGAAGCCACACAAGCCAGTGCTTTTTAAAAGAAACAACTTTAGTACAAAAGAGAGATGATGGCATCAAGCACGTATTTTTAAAATTTTTTTCTTGGAAGTATGGTTAATTTCTGTGTCTGGCCTTGTTCTAAGTGCTTTGCATTTGTGGTATTAACTCATTTAACACCCACAGCAACCTCAGAGAGAAGGTAGATGTTCTTATCCATAGTTTACAAGCACATGTGGGCTAGAAAACAGACTTGAGTGATTAAGAAATAAGTAAGTGGTGAACCTAGTATCGTAACTCAAGCAGTCTCCTAACTAAGAACAGAAGACACAAACAAAAAAATCTGAATGTTTATATCTCTACATGAGAGAGACAATCACACAATATATACAAAATTAATAATAAGTATACAATATCCCTATTGTATAAAAGAAACTTGATAGTCTTTCAATGATGAATTTACCTGAAAACTATCCCAAATACTTCATTCAAATTCTGCCTAAAAGAAACCATATTTAAACCTTAAAATTAAAAACTTTTGTGATCTGTAATAAGGTGATTTGATACTGACAAAAATCTGACCTACTCTGGTTGTCTTCCCCACAACTTCTCACTCACATTTTCAAGTGCGAACACTCATTTGAATGGCCAAACCAGGACCTAGGGGAGAAACTATTATAAAACCTTAAAGCAAACTCTTGCTTCCACAATACTTGGCCCATGAGGAGCAACAAAATATGTCAGAGAAGTTGTAAAGCGATATTATCCAATGATTTCTTTTCCACTACTGTGAAATGTTGTCTTCTTTATCTGTGTGTTGTGATGCAGCTCACGCAAAGGGGCAGGGAAAGCTAATGACTCTTCACCAGCTTTGGAGAAAAGGTTGATAACAGTGGTCAACATTGAGATCATTACTGACTTTAAAAGGCCCTAATCTGTAGTATCTTGTTGTGCTGAACATGAATGTAACCCTGAAAATTTTTTATTAGCTCTCATTTTGAAGATATTTAATATAATTAATTTTATATGTTTCACTGTGTAAATTTATCCAGTAAGACTGCAACAACATCCTAAATCAGCCTAGAATAATGGAATATTGCATCACATTGCGTAATACCATCATGCACACATCATCCAGAGTTGATTACATCATATTCTGATGCAATGCAATACTACTGCCAGGCGGCTGCTGAAGTAAGCTGACATTAGCAGTGCCCTACATAAAGCCCTGTTGGAAAGGTTGAGCATTGAAAATATTTCAGACTTCGTGCAAGACAGTTTAAGCTACTGTTCCATAGAACTGTTCTTGTTTTATCCATTTAGGCACACTACAAAACAGTAATGCCTCGAAAGTGCGTTAATAGCGTGGACAATTTCTGCTCTTTTTGTGGGAAAGTGACATTTGCCGACCAGAAGAAAAGTATCGAGTGAAGAAGGCTTATCATCATTACTTCTGATGCAAGGTTGGGGACCAAGACAAGCCTTGGGCCCCACATATATGCTGTGCTACATGTACAAGACAGCTTCAACAGTGGTTAAATGGCAAAAGACCATCCATTTCGTTTGCAGTCCCCATGGTGTGGAGAGAGCCAAGCAACCGCATACGAGACTGTTCCTTCTGCTTGGTTCCTCCTCTTTCCTGCAAAATAACGAAGCAAAAGAAGGCGAGCATAGTCTACCCAAACATTCCATCTGCACTGAGACCAGTTCTACATGGTGAGGGACTTCCTATTCCAGAACCTCCTACAAAATAGTCTCTTGATTCATCTGATGAGGACAAGGGTGAGCTGACCTGTTCTTCTCCTGTTCCATCAGCATGCAGTGATCCAGATTTTCACTGTTGTGCATCATCAACCCCACACAGACTAACACAGGAAGAACTCAATGACCTGGTTCATGATTTGGACTTATCCAAGAACAAGGCAGACTTGCTAGGATCAAGACTCCAACAATGGAATCTTCTAGAAGATGTCACAATTACTTTCTATCGAAAGCGCCACCAGCAGTTGGAGCCTTTCTTCAGAAAGGAAAGTACTCTGGTATTCTGTTCCGATATTGAGGGCCTCATGAATGCCTTAGAAATCACTCATGAGCCACAAGAATGGAGACTATTTCTAGACTCTTCGAAACTGAGTCTTAAGGCTGTGCTTTTGCACAATGGAAACCGTCTTCCATCTATTCCAGTAGCGCATGCTGTCTACATGAAAGAGACATACGATAACTTAAAGCAGCTACTGAATTCCATTGTATAACAAGTACAGCTGGCATGTCTGTGGTGATTTGAAGCTAGTTGCCCTTTTAATGGGACTGCAGCAGGGATATACAATATACATGTGTTTCTTATGTGAGTGGGATAGCTGAGTAAATAAATTGTAGTACCTGTGGAAGGAATGGACTCACAGACAAAATGTAGCAGCTGGAGAGAAGAATATCCAGCACCCAGCTCTGGTCGAGGTTCACAAAATCCTGCTACCACCCCTTCACATCAAACTAGGTTTGATGAAGAATTTCATGAAAGCCATGGACTGGACCTCACCAGTTTTCCGATATCTGCAGGAAAAATTTCCTCGATTTAGTGAAGCAAAGATTAAAGAGGGAGTTTTTGTGGTTCCTCAGATTCGAGAGCTCTTCAAAGATGACCGGTTCAACAACTTGCTGCGAGGTGATATGAAACAAGCATGGAATGCTTTTTGCCTAGTGTCTACAAACTTTCTTGGGAATGTTAGGGCAAAAAACTATAAGGAACTAGTAGAAGATTTGCTGATACAGTATCAGAAACTTGGCTGCAATGTGTCTCTTAAGATCTACTTCCTTCATACCCATCTAGATTTCTTCCCTGAAAACTGTGGTATGGTTAGTGATGAGCATGGCGAATGTTTTCATCAAGATAGGACATCAATGGAACAAAGATACCAGTGAAAATGGTCCACTACAATGCTGACTGACTACTGCTGGACACTCACTAGAGATGCTCCTGAACAGCTGTACAAGAAACAAGCGAAGAAATCTAAGAAGTAGTCTATGACTTGATTTTTCACAGGTATTAACCGTAGGCCTATTACTATTGGCATGCATTTCATGATGTAAACACCAATTTATTGAAGATTACAAAAAAACTAGAGCCAAAATTAGAATTTGACTATCATATTTGTGTTGAACACATACAAATTGATAGCAAATGACTAATTTTATTTCAGTGACATGACTTTTGTAAAAATTTGCTGACCAGTGTAATCACTGTGGTGGAGGATAAAATGCCATTTACAAAATATGGATCCCAATAACTTGGGAATCTATAGAAATTGAAGTTGCTGAGCACTTGCTAAAATTCTCCTATAATTTTCTTTTTATTCTGTCTATAGGAAACTTGGCTCTATTGTTTATTTGTTCATTTGCATGAAAAAAGTAAAATTTTATACACCTTAGCTTTTTCATTCATGTATTTCTTGGCATTAGGAACTCCATTACCTATTGAAGAGAAATCAATAGGATCCTGGCTAAGCCTTCAGCTTACTCTTCAAAGTCCTAAGCAGAAGACTTTTCAACTTCTGAGATTTGCTTTTCATTTTTTAGATGCTATTAATTACTATGATATGCACCATCATATTCATTTCGTGTTTCATTCCTACTGTTCCCATGGTGGTTACCATAGGGATGGCCAGATCCTCTAGTCTAAACGTTACATGACAAATACACAATACTTATGGACATTACATCAGAATTACCTTTCCATATCTCCTTGGGCATGTACCTTAAAAAAATTCATTTTACACACATGTGCGCGCACACACACACACACACGATTTTCTATTTACTTGTTCTACTGTGAGCATTCAAATCTTTAGTTATTTTTGTTCTGGGAGTCTTCAGAAGGACTCCTTGTCTTCTGAAGTGATATATAACTCAGTTATTTTATCTTAGAATAGCTTTACCCTTTTTAAATATAGAAAGTGGTGAGGTGTATACTTGCTAGGGAATCTTCTTGCTGGCACAATTTTTGTAGCATTTTTCTACTCTCTGGAAAGCAAAATTGGCCTTTCATTTTTAGTTAGATGCTAATTTTGCTTGGGTTGTGTGGGCTATTTGTGGATTCATTCACTAAGCACTTGGCATATATGTGCTGGGCACTGTTGGTTGAGCAAGATTAGCCATTATTGACTGAGTTACCCTCTGTCCTCTGCTGTTCTTGGCCTCTCAGTTCCAGGGAAGAGTGACTTCCATTTTGTTTTTTAATTTATTTGCAAATTAATTTTTTTAAAATATTTTTTAAAAGATTTATTTATTTATACATACAAGCTGGGGTACAAGCCAGAGGTGTGGGGTGGCGAGAGGGTTCACCAGAGACAGAGTGGGGAGCAGAACAGGCAGATCAGAAACACACTGCTGAGGGGAGCAGCAGGCAAGGCAGGAGAGGTCCACCGCACCATGTGGGATTCTCCCTGGCTGGGCGTCGAACTCGCATTGCATGCTGCCAACAGCTTTAGCCACCAGGGAGGCCCTACAAATTAATTTTTATTGGTTATTTTGTGTGTGTGTGTGTGTGTGTGTGTGTGTGTGTGTGTGTGTTGTGTATTACATCATTGTTGATTTTTGTTCAATGTTTACTTTCTCCTCTCAGGTGTTGTCCCCGTAAACTGGTGAACCATCACCATATTTACACAATTTTTAATTGAGGTGACACTGGTTTATACATCATATGTATGTGTCACCACACCACGCTCACCATCTAAGCATCCATAGTCCTTTGCCTTAGATTATTATGCTTCCTCCCACTTTTGTTCTCACACCTACCCTCCCTCACTTGTAGTTCCGTTTTTTTTTTTTTTTTTTCTTCTCATTTATTTATTTTTTTTTCCATTTTTTTTATTGTTATTTGTGTCTTTTACATTTTGTATTCCCCTTGGGCAGCCCACCACCATTCACCCGTGATCCATCTCCATGGTCCCCTGTATTCTCCTCTCTTCCAAGTTCCGTTTTTTTTAAAGATTTGTTTATTTATGCATATAAGCTGGGGTACAGGCCAGAGGCGTGGGGCGGTGAGAGGGTTCACCAGAGGCAGAGTGGGGAGCAGAACAGGCAGATCGGCAGAAATACACTGCTGAGGGGAGCAGCGGGCGAGGCAGGAGAGGTCTGCCGCGTCATGTGGGATTCTCCCCGGCCGGGTGTCGAACTTGCGTCACCACTGCCGACTGCTCCACAATGCAGCACCTAACTGTTGTGCCACCAGGGAGGCCCCTGTAGTTCCGTTTTATGTTGCATGCCCAGGTAGGCACCACATTTAAACATACATCAACTTCTTATTGATTTTCCTCTCTCTTGATATACATCAGCAGATCTGTCTATCTCTTCTTTCTCTAAGGTGCTACCTGCAATTCATCCAGTTCCTTGAATACCTTTTGTGCCATCAAAAAGCCATATGTTTTAACTTGCTTTTTAAAAGAGAACATATCTCCAGAAAACTTGGCTGTACCAACCTGGCTTGATTCCGGGGATGAATGCAGAATCTTTTGCATGTGGGTTCCCTGGATGACAGCTCCAAGGATCATCTCCAGATGATCAACATCCTTTTGCTTATCCTTCTGCTGCTCATCCCCCCAGCCTGTAGTGATGCTTATGTATTTATGAAGGTGAAAGGGCCTCCAAGAATCAAGAACTGCTTCATGACCTTTACTGTCTGGCTCCTAACTCATTTCCTTGAAGACACATTGTGGTCTGCTTAACCCCCTCACCACCGTTTTGGGGAGAATCAATTGCACATTATTTTATGTTACATGTTATGGGACAACAGTGTTCACCATAATACAAAATAAATGTTAGAAGAATAACCACAGCAGAGTAAACAATACTTATCTTCCTACCCTTACGAGGAGTGACATTGAGATATGCTCGGCCAACACTGAAAATATCTTATGTCAAAAATGCTTTTAAGAACACTTAGCCTAGCAAACATCACAGGTTAGCTTAACCTACTTTAAACATTCTCAGAACATTACATTAGCTTATGATTGAGTATAATCATCTCACATGAAGTTTATTTCAGATACAGATGGGCATTTTGTAGATGTAGATAATACATAGATGTAGATGTAGAGGATACATAAACACAATATACAAAAAATGCTGGCGTGCAGCACCGAGTATCAGTTATTTACCTTGTGATGGGCTGGTTACCTGGGAGCTATGACTCGCTGCTGCTCAGTATTGCCAGAGAGTATCTTACCACAGATGACCAGCCCTGGAAAAGATCACAATTCAAAATTTGAAGCAGTTCCTGCAAATGCGTATCACCATCATAAAGTCCCAAAATTCTAAGTTGAACTATCCTAAGTTGGGACAGTCTGTACATGTTGTAGAAACAACTCAACTTAGAAAAATCAGGCAGAGTGGTCTTTGGCAGAGGATCTTTGCCATATGGTGCATAACATTCTCTAGCCAGCAGTGCACATATAGTGCAGTGTGAGAGCTAGACCTCATGGGCTGAGAAGGCACACCTAGAGCATGGTGGTGTGGGGTGGATGGGATAGATCTGTGTATATATGTACATACACACATTGCTTGTGTGTGTGTATGTGTGTCAAAGTGTGTGTGTACAATTTTAAAAATTTCGTAGATTTATATAAATTTACTGTGTGTAGTATCAAATTGTGTCTACATGTATTATGCTCACTATGAATTTCCAGAAAATACTTAAGTGGGCAGCCTCAACAAATTATAACCAGGTTTAGATCGTACACTTCGTCTTCATTTCCTTCTGGAAGTTAGTTGATGGTATTGCCATTTACGGATGAGAAAACAGCACTCTGCATGAGTCAGCCAAGAGTTTCTCCTGGACCCTGCTGCCTCTCAGATGTAGTGAAACTCGGGTATTTAGATGATGCAGCTATTATTGACAATTTTAATTTACTTTGTCAAGGTATTGCTCATAAATCATCTGTATGCCACTTATTAATGCCATGTGCTTACTTTCAATTAAAATCTGAAAGAAGCAGAACCAGCCAAGTGCGTTCTCATGATCATTCATAGCACTTTGTTGACTAAAGCATTTATATAAACGTATAACACAAAATTATATTTTGTGAATACTTATGGAGCCATTCTGTAAAAAACTGCTATTAAAGAATTTAAATAAACAATACCTCATAAGGAAAAATGTAATTTATACAAAGGAAATGTATCAGATTATCTATTGTAATCACTAAATGAATGAACCTGCTAAAACATGAATTGGCTCTAAAGTGTCACGAAAAGTAGCAGGTTAAGCTACTCTTTTTGAAGTCTTGTCAGATTTTTTTTTCTTTCTTTTTTTTTTATTTTTTAGTGAGTTAATATATTGCATTCAACAAAGAACTCCCTACAGGCAGAAAAGAAATCAGATCTGACTTGAAAATTCCCATCATGTTTTCTTCTCCAGTGAAATTTTTGCAGACCTTGATGGGGTTTGTTTCATAATCAACTTTGGTGTTCAGTGACTTCTTTTTATTACAAAGTAGAGAATTCTTGCTCAATATAGCCCCACTGCCTTTTTTTCTACCCTCAATTTCTGGAATTGCAAATGCATTTATACAATAATCAAGTCATGCTGC
Organism: Scalopus aquaticus; assembly: GCA_004024925.1. Taxonomy (NCBI): domain Eukaryota; kingdom Metazoa; phylum Chordata; class Mammalia; order Eulipotyphla; family Talpidae; genus Scalopus; species Scalopus aquaticus. The sequence continues at coordinate 31,362 of PVIJ01004238.1, read as the reverse complement.
GACAGGCACAGGAACCAAGTGAACAATGCGGCAAGAAATTGCTAAGCGGGGGACTGCTTACTAGAGAAAAAGTTGAGATCAACAATGCTCAAAGTGTGGAAAATTGGATATAACTCCCTTGGGTTTTATATCTGCTATCTTATCCTTGCTCTTCACAGAACACATGAACAGTTGGAATTATAGAAAGCATTATAAAAAAATTTACTTGCCATTTCTAACTATGTAATATTTAGAAAGTGCCCAGATACTACTGTCATACATTTTTTTCCTTTACTACTGGGCTATAACATAATTAGAAGGAGAGATGAAATCTAATTAATGCAATAAAACAACTATCCTACTCACAACTTGTTTTTTAAATGGCTAAATACATTGTAACTAGAACTCCTAGATGTCTCTGAACTTTCAGATCCCATTGAAAATATGTGGCTGCTTTTTGCTTACTTGGGGGGTGAAACATCTTGACCTTCTTCCACCTATCCTGCTAACTTTCTCCATACTAACTCAGTGTATTTATCACAGCAATAAGAAACAAGTTTCTCACTTGAGCAACAGAGCTTTTGTTTAATCTGTAATCCCCAGATTCAGGTACATTGTTACTTGTAGCTAGTCTTTGTTTATTTTTCACTGCTATGTACTATTCTATCACATAGATGTGCTATAATCTGTTCATCCATTTAATGTTGATCTGCTAACTAATATTTGGGATGCTTCCATTTTATCCTTTTTTTCCCCTGCTTTTCATTTTTTGGGTTATCACACATAGTGTAGCTGTGAACCTTGCTTTTCCTGGTATATATTATTCTAACAGTTCCTGTGACATGGACCCAATATTGAAACATCTTTACAAAGTGGTTACCTATTTACTCTGCCACCAACCTCACATAAGAACTTGGGTTATTCCAGTTTCTCATTAGGTTTTTAGTATCTTGCCAGTCTGGTTTATGTAACCTGGTAGTTCCTTGTGGTTTTTTGTAAAAGATTTATTTATTTATGCATACAAGCTGGGGTATAGGCCAGAGGCGTGGGGCGGCGAGAGGGTTCACCAGAGACAGAGTGGGGAGCAGAACAGGCAGATCGACGGAAATACACTGCTGAGGGGAGCAGCGGGCAAGGCAGGAGATGTCTGCCGCGCCATGTGGGAATCTCCCCGGCTGGGCGTTGAACTCAAGTCGAACTCAGGCTGCCGCTTCTGACAGCTCCACAGCACAGCGCTTAACTGCTGCGCCACCAGGGAGGCCACCTTGTGGTTTTAATTTCAGTTTGGTTTTAATTTTTATCTCCCTGACTTCAAATGAGTCTGTGTCTCTCCCTTTGTATCATTCGCCTTTTGTGTTTCTCATCCTGTGAAGAGCCTGTTCAAAACCTTTGGTTCATTTCCTATTCAAGTTTTTCCCTTTTGCAGTTAATTTTCAAAATTACTTTGCAGGACTGGTTTTTTTTTTATTTTAAAGACTTATTTATTTATGCATACAAGCTGGGGTACAGGCCAGAGGCGTGGGGCGGCGAGGGGGTTCACCAGAGACAGAGAGGGGAGCAGAACAGGCAGATCGACGGAAACACACTGTTGAGGCGAGCAGCGGGCGAGGCAGGAGAGGTCTGCTGGGCCATGTGGGAATCTCCCCAGCCAGGCAGAACTCGCTTTGCTGCCAACAGCACCACAGCTCAGAGCCCAGCTGCTGAGCCACCGGGGAGGCCCTGCAGGAGTTCTTTTTGTCAGTTATGTATGTTGTAATTCTCTTGTAATTTCACTCTTTACCCTTTTGGTGATCATCAACAATTCTTTTAATTTGTACTATGGTTCAAATCAGGAGGAAAAGAAGAAAAGATTTGGTTTTGAGAATCTAATCTACCTCACGTTGTCTCATAAATATCAATAGGGTCTATCGTCCAGAAAGGTTAACTTCACGGGCTGTGGATGAGTGGTAGCAACTCCATCCAGCATCCACCTGCGTATCAGTCAGCATTAAGCATCCTTTATGGTGGTACTTTAGCTGGACTTGGAGCAAGTGATTGCTCCATTGCTTTCCCTATCTAACTGCACAGAGTTTATTCAGAAGCCTTAAGCCTGACAAACATGGAGATGATTTATTTTCCAGTATGAGAATATGTTGCAACTGTTCAAGAATCTCACATTAGCAACACAGACTTTGTAGTCAGACTGACCTGGTTTTAAACATTTCCTCCTCCTTCACTTTCCAGATGTATGAGGCTAGATAAGATCTCTAGACTTCAATTTCCTTATCGCTAGTTTGAGACTAATAATAGCTAGCTACCTCAGAGGGTTTTGAGTAGATTTGATTAGATAATCTCCTTAAAGATTTATTTAATACTTGTTCAAGAAATGGTCCTTACTAGTGATAGCCTAATTACAAAATAAAAGGCTATTCTTAGAATCCATGTGGAGATACTTCAATTTTATTAAACTATAGAAGTAGAAATTTGAATTCCAGGTAATATAAAACTTATTCTAGTTGGATCTCAGCCCAGGAGATGGTTCCACAGCCCCAAGACTGACACCTATAAGGTGAGACAAGGGTACATTTGCCCCCACATTCCCATTATGTTCATAGTTTATTCCAACTGCAACACCTTAAAGAAGATTAAGAAGCTATGAGCACAGAGCACCTTTTATTTCCTCCCTGCACATGGAGGACTGCTTAGAGGTTAGATTGGAATCCTTTCCATCCATGTCTATGATAAGCTTATGGGTGGTAGCACAGATCTTATGATTTAGCTTTAAATTATGAACAAAAGGGCATTTTTTCCGTCCTTGAGGAGTTTATAATCTAGTTGGAAAGATAGCTATCACTATAAAAATAATTAGTAATACAGGAAAGATAATTGTTAAACTATACATTTCATTTTAATGGCTACACATGCTAGAAAAAGTTAATTGTATAGTAAAATCATTACTAATTGGAATCAGTTATTTATTTCAAAAAAATTCCACACTTAATTAAAAAAAAATGCAAGTGTACTTACTCCTCACTTTGTTTTCTAGCCAAAGGACATCAGTTGTTGTCCAGCCTGATACAGAGCAGCTTCAAGTTAATTTGCTACACTTTCTTTGACTATGTTCATCATTATTTAAAATGTAGTTGTTGGTTTAATTGACAGAAAAGGCAGATCAATTGCTTTGCAGCTTAAGTGAATGAACCTGACCAAGGTTACTACAGACAGGCACCCTTTTCACAGACAAAGCTGAAATATTTAAACGTGTCCCTCTGTGTTTCTCCACCTCACTGCTTTTCCAGCTCTGGTGAAGAACTATTTTTGTCCGGTAGTCTAAGGTGTCATGTGAGTGACAGATGAACGGCTCTCACAGGGCATATAAACCCCGACTTCTCAGGGACAGCCTCACCCCAGAATGCTTTCTTATTTACTAAGGGAACGAAGAAAAGTGGACACAGTTTCCACTGTGCTGTGGTATCGTCAACAATACCCATGAAATGTAAATCAGGTTCTGTCTCTGAAGCAGTTACAACTCTTTAACTCACAGGATGGGTGCAGCTTAAGAAGATAAATCTGCAAAACCCTTCCAACTGTCATTTTACATGAAGATACACAGAAAGCAAAACTGGACTAACTGAGAAAAAACAAATGCATCTGCTACTGCGCTGTAAAATCACTGGTAGAGCTCTCTCTACTTATACAACTGGTTTTGAAATAAAGCTATTATTCTCGCCAGGTGGCAACTACAGATATAAGCACCTCGCTAGCAGAATCTTCCTCTGAGTTTATAGATTGCTTTGTTTCCAAAAATAATGGTTTAGTGAAGGTGTCAGCTGTCATACTTTCTGCCATCATTCATACCACAATCGAAATGATGTGCAATGTCCTCATGCATGCTTAGGGCAGGATGCTTATTGTCTAGGCAGGGAAATCAGTCCTTTCACATTTTATTTGGCTGCTAAAGATAAAACACTTAAATCTGTGTGATCGCTCACTGCTCAGTAAACATCTTCATGAACAGAACACCTTTGACAGTCTTTCCGGAGACTACCTCTGACCATGATTGAAAACAATGGGGTACAGCTCAAGAAGGTGACTGCTTTTAGAAAAAGAAGCATTCTAATAAAAATGAACACTCTCAGAAAGAGAGAAGCCAGAATATTGATTTCCACTGTAATTCTTGTGTTGTGTTCAGTGAAGCGAATAATTCTAAAAGTAATCTCATTAGGGTATGAGAGCTCTGTAAGGTTTTCATCCATTCACGTATTTTTCTCATCTGTTTCCTTATAAAAATGATTGTATGTATAGAATGAAAGAAAACCTTTGGAATTTACATGTGAATCTGAATTTGTTTCATACTGGAGACAGCAGAAAGGAATTCTTCGCCCTTCTAGACTCCCTCCCCTCCCCCTCACTAAAAAAGAATTTCAACAGAAAGATTGATTGTAATTTCCCAAAGTATCCGCATTGAGAGTCAGCATTGGAGTATATTACAGAATGGTCCAATTCTTTCATTTTTAAATTAAGATGTAAGTGGCAGTTACCAGATGGTTCACTTATTTGTGGAATATAAATAACCAAAGAAAATGAGCTGGCAAAGCACAGCAAAATAATTCTTAGACGTGAAAAAATATACTAGTTACTACAGGGGATGGGTGGGAAGAGGAAGGAGGAGAGAGGAGAAGGGAGGGGGTAGGATATTGGCACTGAAGCTTTGGTAGAAGTAAGTGAAGAATCCACACATGTGGAGGTGTGAAGTTGTGCCTCCAAAATTGGACAGCTATGTAAATGACACTTGAGAAAAAAAAATTTATAATTGACATAGAACAGTATGTCATTTTGGCATGTATAGAAGGCCTGATTTTGATAAAGGAAGTAAGTCAAATGGTTCCTGTCTTGTTTTCGCTAGCTATTGTTGCTTCTCTGGCTATTTGACCAATGTCCATAAGGTTTCTAGAAAAACATATGTTTCCAGACACTATGCCTTCTGCTTGTCCATGGGTACATTATAATGTTTTTAACATAAAAGTATGAGAGAGCTGTTGTGCAAAAAGATAAGAGTACAAATAGTAGGTGACCAGTGGCTGACATTTTAGACTTTTTAAAAAATAGACTTAATACTGTTTATGTTTTGTTTTTTCTGTTTCTTTGTAGTTTGCCCATTCCTTCAAGGTAACTGAATTTATTGGCATAAAATTATTCATAGTAATCTCTTTTTATTCTGTCTTTATTTTTTTGATATCTTGCTTTTATGTTTTAGAGTCCTTCTCCATTATCTTATGTGTCACTTCTATTGATTTTTGTTGAGGGGTCTCCTGAGGCTAATGTATCATAAACTGTGTTTGCAGCCTGTTGCACGGTCTAGTCTCAAATTCTGTCTGACGGGCCATTTATTACTCTGCTGCTCCTCCAAGCTATCTAAGTTAGGTGTCTGTTGCCTCTGTATTTATTATTCTGTTGCTTTATAATAATCCCCTTAGCATTCTTTCATGTGTGGCTTGGTGTTGATAAATTCTTTTGGTTTCTGTTTTCAGTAAAGCTTCTTACCCATCCTTCTGCCTTCTAGGCTGGGAGTCTTTTTCTTTGAGTTCTTTAAATATCTTTTACCATTCCCTTTTTGCCTATAAGGTTTCTAGTGAAATGTCCATGGACAGATTTTAGAGGTTTTTTTTTTTATGATGCTCAGCTAGAGGGCATATACCATTGTCCCTTCTTACTCATCACTGGATTCCAGATTTTTCTTCCCTACTCAGTGTTGTAGAGTATTAGAATCACCCTTGGTGCCTGAAAGTTTGTTAGAAATGCAAGACCTCAAACCCCACCCCAGGTCTCTTGAATCAGACTCTACATTTCAACAAAATCTCTGCTGACTTATAGGCACATGAAAGTTTAAGAAGCATTTTTCAACTGCATCAAAGATTTATTCCATTTGGCTCTTCCTAACCACACTTTTTGCTTTAAGCCTTTCTAAATATTCTTTACTATTCATACTAATCACATAATAGATAGGATTTACGTATTCCATTGTGCCTTTTCTAGTGGAATAAGAACTCAGGATTGAGGAAAACAGTATGAAAACAGGCTGTTCTTGAATTAAGTCTTCAACACCCTGCATTTGTTACATTTAAAAATATATTCCTAATAGATTGAGCTAGTCAAAAGCCACTGGTTAAATACAAAACTTACTAAATAATGATGATAACAATTTTCATAAATGACATGGTAGGATGAGATTATCTTTTTGCCTTTGAATTTCTGCAGATTTTGCTTTTGTTGGTATTATAATCGCCATCCCATTGGGGGAAGAATCATGTTGACTTAAATGAATAAAGCAGGTGATAGATGTCAAAATACTAGGGAATGTCCCTGAAGGTAAAGTCTTTAGTATTTAATAACTTTAACAGAAATGTTCCTCCTTTTCTCTTGGTGAAGCTGGGTGCCATGGTACTTTTGTGTAACAGATGCTTGTGGCACAAAAGGCCTGGATTTCCTTGTGGGTACATCACAGTTCTGTTGGCTCAGGCCAGATTCAGAATCCTGGGACAATCTCAAAACATCAGTGATAGTGCTACTTAGCTCAAGTGTCTGTGAGGTCATTTGATGTGCTCAAAGAAAAACAAAAATAATCAATAAGCAAATAGGCAGTCCTCTAATGCTCTGCAACAAAAAGTGGTTCCTGTATGCTAATCACTAAGTTACTTGGCACACATCATGTCCAACTTATTATGCAGGAGCAATTATTCTAATTTTAGAGTTCAGGAAACGGAGACTCAGAGAAATTGAAAAACTTTCCCAAGATCATCCAAATAATAAATGGTGCTCATATTCAAACAGAGGTTTGTGCTTCCCACAGATAAGTTCTTACTTAAGCTAGTTAGCTATTAAACATTTGGCATGTAATGAATAACTGCCAGTTTAGGCCTAGGGAAAAGGTGGCTGCATTTAGGGGGACTTGAATCCTGAAGTCTTGGCACCATCAGCTGAAAGTAACTGTCTACAGAAGTCCCAGATACTAGTGAGTCCAGGTCCCACAGGCCCTGGTTGCTGGACCATGAGGACTGTAATTTGGTAATTTGGTAATTCATTTGGTAATTTGTTTTTCTAGCCATGGTAACTTTGGTTAGTGTTGCTCTTATATTCTGTTCTCTTAAGGTATTTATCTTCTCTGTAATTGGTCCCTCTCATTTTTATATTCCTTCTCCCCACCAGTCCCCTATTCCTCTCCCATCCCAAAAACATATCCAAACACCACCAGGCAAAATTTTTCCTGACTCTGATTCTCTTTTCTGTCATTGCTCCTTCACTCTGCATCCCTTTACCTTTTGATACTTCTTGAAAGAGTGGCCTTATCACTCACTATCTGCAAATCTTTACTTTTCACTCACTTCTGAACCTACTACCCTTAGTTTCCTCTTCTCTCAGTCACAGAATCTAATGTAACCATGCTTAGTGAATTTCACTATGCTGAGACCCAATAGCCTTCTTAATAGAGGAACAGGGAAATGGAAAGAGAATAGAAACCACATTTATGGAGTACTACCATGAGCCATTTTTGTGCAGCAAGTTTTACATGTATGTTTTCCCATCTGAGCCTCAAAGTAAAGCCTCAGATGTTTTAAATTATCATCGCTATTGTTTAAAATGTAGAAAACAGGTTCAGAGCATTCAATTAAAATAAGGTAGAGCTCATATCCAAACCCATTTCTGTCTGACTCACAAGTCCATGCTCTTTCCTTACACAAGGAAAGAAGGAAACTGAGAGAGAGAGCGGGGTGGGGGGGGGGGGGGAGAGGAGAGAGTGAGGAAGAATGGAAAGTAAGGGAGGAGGAGAAGGCTGGAGGGAAGTAGGGGATGAATGATTTGAATCCAGTAAAGTTTCTCAGCAACAGTAAGAGATTCAAGTTGGCCATCAGGTTAATTTCATCATTACTATTCTATTTTTTTTTTTTGTTCAGGAATACCTTCTTATTGGACTAAACCAGATTGTAGACTTTTCTAGTGAAAGTATAGTGGACTTAATGTTTTCTACTGAAACAAAGACTATATTGGGTATCTACTTGGTAATACTGCCACCTTGCTCAACTTTCTGAGATTTTTGTTAATGTCCAAGAAACTAAGATACAGAGTTGCTAGCAAATAAAAGTAATGATCTCTATGTGCTATTTAAATTTTCTAGAAATTATTCAAATTTCTCTGACCTAGAAATCAGGGCAGAATCTCAGGACAGATGGCCTGGTAATGAGTTTTCACCTCTTCCCGCTGCCAAGCGACTTGGAAACTACACCTAGCCAGGCCCCTGTCAGCACAGTTCGGCACTTCAGCTTGAAGTCCAGCCTGACACCAGGAAGTTGTCACTGGCAGCAGCTACTGCTCAGAGTGTAGCACACCAAGTGTCATGAAAATGGAGAGGGAAAAATGTTCTGTTCTGATGACAACTTCCTAACAAGTTTTGGATTCAGTGAAATTTCTGTGTTGACCTGAAAGTTCGACTTCGTCTGCAGTCCAGATATCCATCATAGCTTTGGGTTCACTTGTTTGATTACCTAATGGACATTTTTCTTTGATTACCATGTATACACCTTGTGTACACCTTCAGCATGTGTACATGCTGAAAATGGAGCTCTTGACGTTCCCTATTAAAACCCTCTTGCTCCAGTGCTTCCCATCTTAATGATTATAGATCATCCATCCATTCTATAATTCAGGTCTGGAATCTTTCTTGATTAGTCCCCTCCCTCCCTGTGCCTCATCCTGTTAGCGTGGCCTGTGGATTCTACTTTCTGAACATCTCCCAAGTCAGTCTACTTCTTTCCAATAATTTTGACCCACACTTGAGCGTAGCTCCCTTACTGAATTGAGGTCATGAACCTCCTCCTTTCTTTCCAATCCATCTCCTCAGTGGAGCTGGTGTGGAACCACACAACACAGCATGTTGTTCTACTGAGAATCAGCCCAGCTCTTCCCACTGGCTGGGAGTGAAATCCCAATAGCTCAGCATACCTGTAGAGGCTGTTATCTATCTCCCTGGCATAATTTCTGATCAGTTAGTCATTTAGTCAACAAATACCTATTGGATCCCTGTGGTGTGTCAGACCTTGTTCAAATTTTGGAGCTACAACAGAGTTAAAACAATCACCGTCTGTAAGTGACATGCTGTTGGGAGCAGACAGACAACAAGCATGGAAACAGACAAATAAGTAGTTGTAGGTGCTGACAAACACCCAGGAGAGTGGTGTTTGTGGATTTGCCTCATGTAAGCTTTTCCTGGCCCCATGTAAACTGTTCCAGATACTTCTGACATGTGCTCTCTCCTATAAACACTTCTGTCATTATAATTCAGCATCCTGTATTTTATTTGTTGTTTGTCTATTGTCTGTGCCAGGACATTATAGATTTGGTGAGGTCAAGGTTTCTTTCTAGATATTACTATCATACCCCAGTGCCTAGTTATGACCTGGCATGTATCAGGTGTTCAATAAAAAATCGTGAAATAAATGAATGTTATTTCCTTAGTATGAATTGATTGATAAGTTCTTATCTGGCTGAGTGAAAATAAGATATACATGGTGAAGTAAAAAAATGGATGAAAATGAGAAATATAGAACCCTGAAATTTATAACTGCTAAGATATTTGTATAGTTATACAAACTATGTTGAACTTTCACACAAAATTGATGAAACCAGTTTATTCCAAATCACTAAATTCCTACTGACAAGTGAAATTCTACATAGTACCAATTACTTAGTTTTTCTTCACATTTTCTGAGGAAAATAAATTTAGAAAAAACTTTGGAAAACTGTGAGTTAGATAATATGTTCTGGAATTCAAACACTGCAAGAAAAAAGAATAGATGACTTATGTTCTGGTAGGTGAAGAAACAAGAAGTAGGTGGAACAGGTATAACCATTTCAGGCGCTGCTGTTTTAACACCTTGTTTGTTCAATCAGTTTACTTTCCCAAGCTCTCTGCCTATCCATGTGTCCTGTCACATTTGAAGTCCTTGCGAAGATTAACAGAATAGGCTTTGCCTCTAAATGAATGACCACATACTCTTCCATTTTTAGACTCTGTGGAGAAGAACACTTTTCCTACCTGTGCTTGCCACAAAGCCAAGCAAGTCACAGCAAACAATCTCAGCCAGAATAAAGGGTAGAGTTGGTTTTAAATGCTTTAAAAAGGGATAGCTGTCCCACTCTTAAAGCAAAGTATTTGGTTATATAATTTTTACTATTTTCTGCTGTTATGAATGGAAGAAACTTCTGGGAAACTTTCAATCCCAAGTTCTGCTTAAAAATTTCCTCTTAAACTCTTTCTTATAACACCTGTGTTTATCCTGTGGTGGTTGAGAGTATGTCTCAGAGTTTTGTTTAGAAACGTTTGCTTCCCTCAAATCTCAGCACACAGAACTTGTGAGAATAAGCAGCTGTCTCATGCATTTCCTTTGGAGACCAATAGTGCTGTCTTCCTACCACCTTCCTCCCCAAGCTCCTCATCTGCACATATTCCAGCATGTATAACTATAGTTTGAAGTCAGGTGCTGGGTCACCAAATGCAAATAGTTGCAGACAGAATGCAGCACGTGGCTGTGGGAAAACCGTGGGCTCAGGCATGAGAGGTGACCAGACAAGGTGTTTCTCTCAGTGGTGTGGGAGGCCCCTCCTCCTATTTGTCCATACCTGCAGCTCTCCTCACTCCATCTCTGAGGCTGACTTCTTGAGTACCCCCCCGCCTCCTTTCCCAACCAAACAAGGACTTAGTGTTGGTTTCTCAGCTGGTGGGCTTAGTCAGCTCACTGTCTTTGTAGAAACTTTTCCTTGTACTAACTAACTCTTCATGCAAGTAGAAAGCCTTCCAGATTGTCAGCTCCTCCACAAATGCACCTCACAGTTTTCTGGGTTTTTATGTTGTGTGACCCACACTTCATTCCACAGCTTAAAACATGTGTGAAAGGTGAAATAGAAAGAAGAGTCTGGCCTGGGAGAATATCTGTCTAATGAATTCTGTGAGCATGCATAGCTGTTGGGATTCACAAAGACTGAGGTTCCAGTTCTTTAAACAAAGAAGAAAAAAAAAGGATAGATCATAATTATGGAAAACCCATAATGCTATGGCACTGGCCAAACTCTTCACAGAGGAGACTCCCCAAGTGTGGAAAACATAAAACAAAGCATTCCTTATTTATGATAACAACTGGAACTTCTAACTCTCTGGGCCTTCCAGATCTATTATGAAAACCAAACCAAGTTCCTCTAAGGGGTGAAAAAGAACCACTTCCTATTATGTAAAGTAATAGAATCGCAAAATTTTAATACCCTCTAATTGGTGCCTGGGGTCACGTTATATTGTCATCTTCTGGGTGACATAAATCTACTTTGGCCTTTCAAACACGAACATTTTACCCTTGACACAATTTGGAATCTGGACCTGCCTGTAAAAACATGGATAAGTTCGTTTTTCCACTTGAAAAGTCCCTAAACACAAACTGATAAATTCTCAAAAAAACTTCAGTGCCGTCTGCAGGCTAACATTTCAACTGCCAAGCCCTATATTCAAAGTGTTTGAACTGCCAGAAAAAACACAGCTGTTAGTCTATATCTCAGGCAATCTGTGCACCATCTTTCATGCAGGCAAGATTGCAGAATGGGCTGAAGGTTAGATGCAAGTCTTAGAACAGAATGCTGTTCTAGCTAAAGTCAAAAACCCACGTAAGTCCCAAATATAAACACTAACTCAGAATACCAGGAGTTTTAAGTTACTGCTTATTTAGGAAGGAACTTCCCTAACCCTCCCCCCCAAATAGTCACAGGCATCTACCAGCCAAAAGTTTTCTCCTAACCTTCAATTTGACTTTTGATAAATGTTCTTATATCTTGCTTTAGCTATTATTTAAAGGATGTCAGTGACCTAGAAGCAAGGTATTTGTGATGATTTTTGGAGTCACAAATGCAGGGGGGATCTTGTGAAGTCAAAACACTGTGACAAGGACAGTGTCTGACGTTTTCATAAACTAAACTGGATCCTGGCACATTCTGAGCTTGAATCCTATAGATTTCCCATCCTGTTCCCCCATAGCTGTATCCATTATGCTTTCATTTCTACCCTGATAATGGGATAGAAAAAAAAGGGCCATTTTGAGGTCAAATTTTAGTAATGATATGAGATACAACAAACTGCATTAATAATAAAAGAATTTTTTATCTTAAGACATGAAAAGCATCTTTGGGTTTTCTCAGTGTCTTTCACTATTAGGGTCTATGCTCCCACGTCTACCACATCAGGGTCAGTTCAGAATGTCCATGGTCTGGCTGCTGTAGAGATAAGATAAGCTTGGGTTTGTATGTAATTTCCTATGAACACACTTGCACTTTGGGCTTTTCCCACTGCTGGTGCAACTCCCCAGTGTGTTAGGATATTCTCATAAGAAACCCTGTCTTAGATTTTCCACTTTTCTGAACAAAACCAACTGGTTGCTCAACTCTGTCATGTCAATGAACATTTACTGAATTACTTAGCTTATGTCAGCCTTTTGTAGATAATTTTTTTAAAGGGGGCTTTTTTCTTGTTTTATTTTTAATTAAGTAACATTACATTATAACATTATTTAAGTTTCAGGTGTGCGTTGTTATAAAATCTATGTGTGTATGCATTACATTAAGTTCACCAAGGAAAATCTAACTTGATCAATCCTCTTAACAATTTCTATTTAACAGGTGAGAAAAGTGAGTCCAGAGTTTTAGTAACTTGTCCAGGGACACACAGTGAATTAATGACATGCCTAGATGTGAACTCGTGTTTTCTGGAACTATTTGGGTGTACCAGTGATTACGTTAATATCGCGTCAAGATACCTCAAGCAGACACAAAACGTGAGCGTGTATCAATGAAAGCCCCCTGTCTATTGGGCCCACGGGACTCACAATATAATATGGCCCTGCAAGTGTTCTTAAGACCTGGAATTCTGTGGGTGGTGATGATACAAAAATTTTATCTGGAATATACCCAGTGAGCTTTCTATTACAGAAAATGTATACAACTCTTAGTCAAATGAATGATCTCATTATCAAAGGGCTATTATTCCATAGGCTTCAAGGGAATTGTAAGCAGCACCTCACCATATACATTTCCTAATTTGGGATGTAATGAACATCCTCTTAGCTGCTTGATCCCAGAGCCTGAATCAGACATAATGAATGACTTCTTTTGTTTTTTAGGACACAGGTAACATTGAGACTCTCTCTCTGGCTGTTCAGCTGTGACCTCAGGTGGACTCATGCCACTCTGATCCACACCTCAGCACCACCTAATGAAACTTATAAAACTGTTTGAGTAGAGAAAAAACTTAAGAGAAACCAGTTCCAAGGTCACAAATTCACAGTCCAGTTAGTTGTCCACAGTGACAGCCCTAGTTGAGTAGTTGAGTTCTTTTACTTTTTTGGATTGGTTGCCAGAGTTTCTAAGTGAAGAGGCATATTCAAACAAGAAACTGCAGAAGAGAGTCAGTTTCTCTGTGGAAGTGAAAAATGTGCCTTCTTGGTTACTATGTAAGTGAAGTCTCTCAGCTTCCAGTAAATTTACATTGTTATTTGCTTGGCCCTGTAAGCATTTGAGAGCCAAGATTTAGTCTTATTTTTTCAATCTGAACACAGAGATGAAGAGAGGTTTAATGGCTTGAGGTTATATTTTTAGGCCATAACTAGAGCAAAGGGTTCCTCCTCTGTTAGAGCACAGTGCCAGGCATGGGGGAGGTAGCAGATACTTGATTAGTCTTTAGTTTGAAATATTAAGACAAATTGCCTTCATGTTATGAAATGTTTGAGGAAAAACCATTAAGACGTGGTGTTTTTAAAGTTTCTGTAAATTCAAAAGAGCATGCATATTGAAGGGTGCAAGCATCGTTTTATGTGGACTTCAAGTATATCTTTCCTTTTATATGGTTCCTAACTGAGAGAACCTTTTACCCTCTTCTGTGTCTGTCATGTATGTATTTTCTCTACGCAGCTGCAGGATTGTTCTAGGATGTGCCTCCAATTAAAATATCAGGCAAGAAAAAAACAGTTTCAGAAAAGGGTTTCTTTCTCTCACACCCACATACACACACACTCACCACATACCACACACACACACACACAAGCTCAGAAAAAATAGTTGCCTACACAATTTGTTTTTAATCATTCAGTTTTTTCAAGATCACACCCTTTTTTGTCTTCTTCCTCTATTACTAGATTTATAAGATATAAATACTTCTTAGGTAAAATTCAGTGCTTCCCTTCTAATCAAAAACACTAGCATAGTCTTGAAAATTAAGACAGAAAAGGGAGAGGCCTCTCGTCACACCCCACTTTTTACCAACCTAAATCAACAACAGGTGTCAGTTCTTCAAGGCATAACAGACTTGAAAGGTCATGCATCATTCCTTAGCTTCTGAAGCCCCCTAGACATCACTCAGGCTGTCATCCTGACCTCAAAGGGAGTTGGGGGGTTCTTCACCATGCAGTTTCTAGAACTTGGTGTACCTTCTTGAGGTTTCACATTATCCCCCAAATATTTTATTGTCTTCTGTGGTTATTTTTTTCTTTCATAGGAAAAGTTTCCATGATAGCAGCTGTGCTCAGAAATCTCAGTTTTCCTCACGGCCAGGAGGTTATTCTCAGGTCCATCCCAGACACGGCAGGAGCACATTTATAATCCCTTCCTCCCTTTAGTCATGTGAAACAGAAAACAGCTGATCTCACCTTCAAGAGGAAAAAGAATCCCTTTGAATAGTCTCACCTTGATCTTCTTTGCTGTGGTTTGATAATCTTCAGTTTCTAGAAGGGTTTCAATGATAAGGCCCATGTGATGTCATGGTGATCCCAAAGTAGGCACAACAGATGGTGAGGGGCCCCTGAATGAATTATCCCAGGCATGAATGTAGATCCTCGACCCTCTTGGGTTGAGGACACACCAAAAAGGCAGGGGTGGATTTGGCTTATGCCCAAGTTCCCTCCTGCCGCGGCAGAGATGGCCATGCTAGTGGGGCCATCACTCTGACTGGTATCCTCCTTTCACTTCTTTTTCAAATTTGATCCATTTGCTTAACTTCTCTAGGCCTCTCCTGCATACATGCAGAGGGTCAATGATGCTAGTCGTACCTCCTGTCTTAGGTCAGGTCTCAGGAGTATTCTGACCTGGGTGTTTGCGGACGGGGGATCCACGCTGGTGTCAAAGAGGGAGGAGTGAGCTACAGTCAGCTGCAGCCAAGGCCTCAGGAGCCAGGATAGCCCTTCAGAGCCCCCACCTTGAGGCAAGGAGATTGGCCCTAAACCCTCACACCATCTAGGCAGACAAGGAAGCAGGCCCTGGGGCAGCAGCTGCCTGAGGCTGGGAGCAGTTCCGGGGACGCAACAGAGCCCTAACACTGCTGCTTACGAGAGAACGAACACTGTGCAGAGGGGATCCGCAAACTCCGTCCCCCACTGTGCCTGCCTCCTGAGGGCCATGGGGTTGAGGGCATGTTCCACAGGCAACACTGTCAACATGCACCTGGCACACAGCCTGCTGTAAATATTATTTCACTATTTGAAGATCCTGGCAGAGACACTGAGGACACATAAAACAGCATTAAAATAAATAATGTGCTCTGCCCTGAAGAGCTCACTCTTGGATGGGGGCTTTGGACACTGCAGATGCCCCTTATAACATCCTTCAGTCTCTCAATGGATACCAGATACTTGCGCTAGCTTTGGAAGTTATTAAA
Source organism: Scalopus aquaticus (assembly GCA_004024925.1). Classification (NCBI taxonomy): domain Eukaryota; kingdom Metazoa; phylum Chordata; class Mammalia; order Eulipotyphla; family Talpidae; genus Scalopus; species Scalopus aquaticus. The sequence goes on along the minus strand of PVIJ01004238.1, from coordinate 15,671 downwards.
ATAAACAACAAAAAAAGAATAGTGTATTTTTGGCCCTCGGCATCTTGTGGGCTCATTGGAAAGGGAAGACTTAACAGGCGTGTAAGAACCGGACCCTAACTGGAGAGGCAGGTGAAGGCTGCAGTGGTCAGGAGGGCCGTGTGGAGGAAAAGATTCGCCTGGACATTGCCATGCACTGCCATGCCGGATGGCTGGAGCAGGAGCAGCTGCAGACTGAGGTGAGCCTGCGCGAAGGCCCAGCTGTGCCCGGGGTGGTGAGGGATTCCGCTGGACACGTGCTGCTCAGCGAGCTGCTACTGACTAGTGGAATCAATTGCTCCTGTGACAGATTGGGACAGTGATGCCGGGTCCTACCTGCACTTGGGTTTTTTTTGTTAAAGATTGATTTATTTATGCATACAAGCTGGGGTGCAGGCTAGCGAGAGGGTTCACCAGAGACACAGTGAGGAGCTGAACAGGCAGACTGACAGAAATACACTGCTGAGGGGAGCAGTGGGCGAGGCAGAAGAGATCTGCTGAGCTGTGTGGGAATCTCCCCGGCCAGGCATTGAAACTCATGCTGCAGCTGCAGACAGTTCCACAGCACTGTGCTTAACCTGTTGCGCCACCAGGAAGGCCCTCTTTGGGGTTTTTGACCAATGTGGATGATCCCCCATAACAGGAAGATTGGTCTGTGGTGTTAAAGAAGAGCTTTTATTCCTTCCGGTCTTGCAGTCTCTTCTAGCACAGCTCTTTGACGTTCTTAAGGAAGGTCACAGCCCATGTGTTTGTTTGGGCTGGTCCCTTGCCCTGGAGAGGAGGTGCGCCCAGGAGCAGACCTGCAGGTCAGGAGTTATGGCTATTAAAATTGTACCAGTGAAACAGAATTAAAAATTCAGCCTCCATTGCCAATAGCAACATTTTGACTGCCCGGGAGCCATCTGTGGCCAGTGGCTGCGGTCTCGCACAGCAGAGATACAGAATATCTTGATAACACAGAAAGTGCCGCTCTAGAGCCAGAGTTGGCCAGATTTAAGTGATATCTTTAAAGCTTACTGTGTGGCTTTAAGTGGAATTTATTCTTTCTTTGCCTTGATTTTACCATCTATACCATGAGGGGATAAGTATCATTTTACCAAAGTCATTTATGAGAATTAGATGAGTTCATCTATCTATATATTATACTTTGAGCAAACCATTAAGTAACCTGTAATATTTTCTCAATAGCTGTTAGCAACAACTATTAATCTCAAAACAGGTGTCACAATATCTATTTCAGAAGATAACATGGCTTCTGTAGGTGAAAGGAGGGCACCTCGGAGCCTTTGCCTATTGCTTGTGCCCCCAGGGTCTGTGGTTAGTTGTCATGGAATGCCTCCAGCAGTTGTCATCTGTGTTGCTGTGTTGTTGACCAGACTCTATATATTGGGATTGCAAGGACTGGCGTCCCATTCCTCTTCATACCCCTCATATTACCATGGTGTGTGGGCACAGGCGACCCTCGATAGAGCTGAACTAACCTAGGTGCTGCAGAGCTGACAGTCTTTTTATTGATTAATATTTTAGTGGGAACACTAAGATTGGGATATTACTGATTTCACTCTATTTTTAATCATTTAGAGACAAGGACATATAGTTGGGTGTAAGGACAAATGGGGAGGTGTGTTTAAGATCAGAAAGGGATGGGAACATCCAGAATGGAGGGAAAAGAAGAGAGGAAATAAGTTTGTGAAATCATGGCAGAAGGTTCAAAGACAAATTCTCCCTCCTTCAACATTTTACTCCAGGCAGATCCCGAAACTCTAGAGGTAATTATCTTGGCTGGAATGCGTGGGCTACAGTAAACAGAAATCTGAGTATGTCAACAAATTATTTAATTAAGCAGAGTAGGTGGCAATGTGAAAGCAAGTCATAATGCATAATAGGACGATGTGATTGAAAGTTTCAGCTGTGATGAGATGGAGAGAGTCAGACATGAAAGAAACACTCTGCAGGCCTAGGGACTGGGCTGCCACCGACTTGGTCAGCAAATGTGAAAAATGAAACAAGAAGTATTTAAGAAGTGGAATTGTGATCCTTAAGAAAAGACTTCTGTATAAACATCAATTTAACATCAATTTACAAGCAATTGCGATGAAGCCATCACTGTGACGAGTGCAGGGTCTGAAGGACTGAAAGTGGCATTAAGAAGGGTCTTCGATTGGTGCCATCAGCACCACTGTGGCAGTTAAAATTAAAAGCAGAAGTGAAATGACTAAGAAGTAGAGAAGCTAGAAAAGAGCAGATGGCCAGGCATTCAGCTTGCGAGGGTGTGAAAACGGGAGCAATTTTATATTTGTTTCCAAGTTAACAAATATTAGGACATTAAAATGCATGAAACATGGTGTGTATCCCATCTTGCCATGTTTTTATTACTAAAAAAGAATTAGGCTGCACAGAATGTATGCAAATGCCTCCATCTAAGCATTGCTGAGTCAGGGAGACCAGGAAGGTCAGCTGGTTCTCTTTTCTGGTCGGTTGTACCCCAAGCTTTCTAGGGAGGGCCTTCTCCTTCCAAAGAGGGTCAGATTGCTGACACTTCCTTTGAAGGTAGTAGTCAGCAAACCTTCCAAATTGCTTTGTTTTCCATACTAACATTACATCTAGGGAGGGTATAGATGATTCACACTACAGGGGGTAGGTGTCTTGGACTTTAGGATGCCATTTACCTGAAGTTGTCACTAATCCAAGGTAGCTTCACTGTGATCACCAGACTGTCATGTAGATACCAGCTTCTCATACTGCTCTGTCCAGCCTGAAGCTGGGTGCATAGATTTACAGAGGCCACGTGAGGGAACGAGGTTTGCCTTGTCTCACAGATTTATTGGTGAAGGAATATGAGGATGTTTGGACTAAGGGACCTCTCTTCATCGTATTTGCTTTCCTCTTTGTCCATGTCTAGGATTCTGTCACCAGATCGTGAGTCTGATTCACAGATGGAAAACTTGTCGAATGTCTTTCTGTTTGCCTGGAAAGCACGTACATGTTGTAAGCTACCAGATTCTCCTCTTCAGACTATGTAGTGATGGATCTCTGAAAATTACTTCTTTTCACTTTTTGTTTTTACTTGAACCAAGATTGTGCTACTAATCACTGAGTCTATATGTTGTTGAATGCTTACCAGGTATTAGGTCCTGAGCCAGGAACTTGGGATAAATGCACTAAAGTTTAAGAACAGACCAACTTTCAATTTTAATTCCTTTTGATAAAACATAAAAACAGTACAGAAGAGCATCTGAAGCCAACATCCATGGAGGCTACAGCTGCTCATAAAAGGAACGGCCAAAGACAGTTTATGACGCCCCCCTATTTCCAGGTCCCATGGGCTCCAGGCTGTGACTTAGAAATACTGTAACAAAAAGGGAGGGTCAGTGAATAGTGTCATTTTGCTCTCAGGTTGTGGAGTCTTTGGAGGAAGAGTATTTAGTTTCCTCTATGATCATATATATATATTTGTATGCTTTTATATGGATATACCTATATGTATATATAGATTCAACTGTTGTTATTATTTATGTATAATTTACCTAGGTACCAACACAGTAGAAAGTAACAAATTTTAAAACATGGTTAAGGCAGGTCTCACTGCAGGCATGGATATGAAGAACTGTAGGTGTGTGTGTAGGCTGTGTGTGCACGAGTGCACGTGGGGTCATGTGAGTATGTCACAAGAGGGATAGAGAGACTAGGAGAAGGAAGGCAGAGCTGAGAATTCCTTGGTGACTCCTGTCATGATTATTGAATGATAGGGATCGTAGGATAATTGTGACCACTCATGACAGTAGAAAAAGAGAAGATGGAAAGAAATGAGGATTAGGGGAAGGACGAGGGCAAGAATATACCTTGACTGCACTGAATGTACATCCTGCTGTTCATTTATTATATAATACTGTATATTTATATGTAGCATATTGGCATATATGTGCACACATATACATAGTTAATAAATGCATACATTTTGCACCAACAGTAAATAGAATTGTCCTCATTTCCAAAGTTTAGAAAATGATAAGTTTTCTTTAAATGGTAGCAGAATTAAGCCACCTTTGTTTGTAAATATAAACTATATAGCAAAAGTGATTAAAAAATCTATCTTGATGGAATTTGTGGTAAAAAAATGAATACATTTTAAAACTGATGAAATATGTATATCATTTATAGTCATACCCAGCTGTGATTACATGATTTTTTAAAAAGCCAATAATTATTTCAGTATTCATCTAAAATATTCTGATTGAATGAGGAGATAAACAAATCTGCTATTAGAAGATGAAAGGAATATGTATATGTAAAATCATCAAAGAGTATACTTGAGGGAATTACACAAATGCTTGAGGAAAATTTATGTAAATATAATTTTTTAGAAACTTAAATGCAGAAAAGTTCCAAAAGTAGCATACTATTATGCCATAAATATGTATCATTCTAAAAGCAGTGCTGAAGACATAAAGCATTTCTTTTTGGGATAAACACTATTTAATGAAAATAGAAAAACATTTCCAAAGTATCTTGATTGCTAAGTGTTTTCCTCAACTACAACTGTTGCGGTAAAAAGTAAACATAGGTATTTAGATAGGGAGGATAACTGATTTTTTTTGGTTCAAAATATGCGCCTTCAGGATTAACTGTTTCAAAGATAGAAATAAATTTAAGGGGTTTAAAATAAGACCTACAAAGTTGAGCAACAGAGTATAGTTTCTAGGCACTTGATAACTATCAGCTTCTTTCAGTAGGTCTGCAGTCATTCTCATTCTTATAGCTGGGCCTAGTGCATGCAGAACAGAGACCATGGACAGAGCATGTGAGAGAGACCCTGAGCTTAGGTAATTGCATACTTGAGAATGCCAGGAACTTGAGATAAATCTATCAAAAGTAAATAGTTAATATTGAGTGCCTTGTATATGCCAAGTATGGCAAGAGATAGTTTTCATGTGCTTTTAAAATTTGGTCCTTCCAAGATCCCATGGGACGTTAGGACCATTGCCTCCATATTGCAGTTGAAGAAAAAAGATACAGAACAATTGGATCAGGGCCTCCCTGGTGGCGCAGTGGTTAAGCGCTGTGCTGTGGAGCTGTCGGAAACGGAGACACGGAGACACGAGTGAGACGCCCGGCTGGGGCTGGGGGGATTCCCACATGGGGCGCCAGACCTCTCCTGCCTCCCCTGCTGCTCCCCTCAGCAGTGTATTTCCGTCAGTCTGCCTGTGCTGCTCCCCACTCTGTCTCTGGTGAACCCTCTCTCCACCCCACACCACTGGCCTGTACCCCAGCTTGTATGCATAAATAAATCAATCTTTAAATAATAAAAAAGAACAATTGGATCAACTTTCCCAAAATTGTGCAACTAGAAAATGGCAGAGCAGGTCTGGAACTTTGGAAGCTACACCTTTAACCACTGCTCTGTCGAGCCAAGCAGATCGAACCTCACTATAACTCTTTATGATTAATTTGATCTCCAGAAGTCACAGAACTGTAAAATAGACTGCCCAAGGTTATTTCACAGATTAAGTGTCAGAGTAGAATTTAAACTCAGTCTGCCCGACTCCAAAGCCACCTTCTACGCACTTTGCTGCCTTTCGTTTGAGATAGTGCCAAATACTTGTGCCACCTACTGGGACTTACAGTTCTCTGGACTGGCAGAACCTGGTCAAGGACACTCTCAGGTGCTAAAGCCTTGCTAGGGACACCTGCCTAAACGCCTGCCTAACCTGTCCTACCTTAAGTTAGAATCTGTTAAGCTCATGCCATTGCAACCCCTCCAGGAACCTTCATCCTACATAATACAGACTTGCCCCCAACATCTCAAAATGAGTTAAAATATGTCAATAGTCCAAAATCAAGGGTGGTCAACCTAGACATATTATTAAGATTAAGAATACTACGTACTAGTGGAGTTTCTAAGAATTAAATTAACATTAAAAATGTATCCAAATATCTGTAATCTACTATGCAACTGAAATTGCTTAGAACTAGATTTTTTAAATTATTGTTGTCTTACATAGGTAGATTATAATATGGTAACTTATATAGCTAGTAATATTGTAGTCTTATGTAGGGAGTAATCATCACATTATCCATTATCTTGGATAACAATTAAATAAACATTACTATATTTTCATTATATATAATGTATCTACTGCATTATTGAAAAGGAATTCTTTTGCTTCAATGGGAATTAACTGATCTGCTGAGGTTCTTCAAAATAACATAGATCTTACTACTTAAAATGTATGTGTATTCTTTACAACTGCTTAAATGTAGGTATGCTGACAATAGAAATAAAATCTTTGGAATCATTAAAAATGCATTCTCACAAACATAATTTTTAGTGAGTACAGAGGCCTTATAAATTTTGCCAAAGCAGGTGTTTCATGCAGAGAATGCTGCTGAGACCAAATGTTAGAATTAATAGAGTAACTATTACAGAATTCCAGATAAAAAGAGTGCTATGAAAAGACAGAATTTGATGAGGCAAATGACCTTTCCGTGTTACTGAGGAATTCTTGTGGTGGATTCCCCCCTCCACCCAATTCAATAGCTAGCAAATAAAGTAATAAATTTGAACATGCCCAACTGCCAGGAAATCATTTCTCCTGCTTACGGGAGTCGTAATAGGAAGCAGGACTCAGATGGTGGAGTTGATAGTGTTCTGTTCCCACGGGGCCCATTCTTCAGCAGTCAGCATTCCCAGGAGCTCAGGGGCTGATAAACAACTGTGTGCCCCTGCAGTCCAGCCCAGCGGCTGACATTAAGGGACCAGACACTGAGCAGACCTGCGCCCCTGCATCAGCCAGGCTCACCCTCCTGTCACCGATTGGAAGGGACTCCAGCCAGTCAGTGCAGACCCTAGAGCCACACATGGACTTCTGGCAGGCAATTCTCTCTCTCCCTCCATCTGTTAATTCCCGTAAGCCCCAATAACTGGACAGTAACTCTGAAGAAATAGACCTAACCTCTTTTATACCAGGAGGCACTATAAATCAAGAAAACCAGTTTTGTCTTCACTAAGGAGTAAGATGCTTATTAGATTGCACTGGGACCCTGACAGAACAATTGTAATAAAATACTTGCTGCATCATGTGGCAAAAAAGAAATAAAACAAATAAAAATATAAACAAACAAAATCTGTCTATTGGGTATTTTCAGCCTATTGTCCTCCTTATGAACCAACTTTCCATTCTCTTGAAGTTACTGCTCTGTTCAATAAACACCAGTGCATGGTTATTAAGAATACAGTTCTAGCTGGAGTCTGGGTCCTGGGCCATTTATTTGTTTTGCATTGTTTTCCTCCTCTCCACCACATCGCTGTGTATTCTAAGAGAACCTGATTTGGTTAACCCTGTAGATTTGAGGTTTTCTTTCCCTTAGGATGAGATAGGGATAAGATTTTCATGATGCTAAAAACGTTAAGGGATATGTCCTCTAGGTGAGTCAACTAACCTTGTGAAATTTCTCTATATGATAGAAGGGCTGATGATCTTCAAGTTCAAGCATTATTCTTAAAGGACTAATTTTCTATTAAAGCTAGGGTTCTATTCATTATCCACATGTGGCTATCAGACAAATCTTCCTTTCAATGTCTTGCTCAAGGTCCTGCCATGTAATTGCTCAGCTCTTGAGGCATGTTGTCAATAAAATAAGGTCTCTATTTGCTAAGGAAAACATGTTGCAGCCAAAGCCTTTAGAAGAGATGGTGTGAAATGACGTGTTTTCCAGGGGGAAAAAAGAAACTCAAATAACCCAGTTTCTAATGAGGCTGATTCTTTGATCCATGAGGGTCCTCCTCCTAGGTCAACAGGAATGGAGTTGGCTTAGTTTAGGGGAGCTGGCAGATCAGGTTTGGAGAGAGGCCACTTGGGGTATTGAGCTGTAAACTAGGAAACTTATCTAATAGTCCCGCATTTGTTAGTGACATGCTGTGCCGCCTTAGCCAGTGTTACTGTCCCCTCCTCCCCCCCAGCTTCTGTCCCCCTCAGAAGAGGAGGCAGAGGGCTGATTAGCAGGTCTCCATTGGAGTTGTCAGACTAAATGTCATTGCTCAGATTGCCCTGGAAATAGGAAAACCTAAGTCAGAAATGACGTGTTTAATATTAGTTGGAGTTACCTTTCATAGTCTCATGGAAGTGGAATTATACAGTGTGGGCATGTGTTTTTTTTTTTTCCTCTGCCTGTTTCTAAATAATCATGGACTTCTGAGACTTTCAGTACATTTTTAGTTCTAAGAAAGAGAATACAGTTGCAGGATAGTTTGGGCAAATTCTGTATTTCAGGCATAAAGTCACTTTTATTAAATTCCTACTTAAAAGCCTAAGTGAAATACTGTGTCTCTAAGGAAAAAATGATCCTACAGAAATTTTTCTGAACATTCCTGAATGTTATCCAGAAGAGATTACATTTGAAGCTGGCAAATCTACTTCTTAAACAATCATTTTTCTTACTTTTCTTGTTTGTATCTAGTACTTGGAATCACCATCCATTAAATGACCTCACTATTTCTAGGTGACTACTAAATGCAGACCACTCTAGTAGGAATTGTGGGGGTTAGAGAAGTAAATAGGACACAACTCCAGTCCTCTGGGAATTTGTAATTGACATGCACATATGCTGTGGGATTCAGATACTTAGAGAAGTATTAGAATATATCTGTGATTTCCATATTGTATTTCTTTTGCTCTTTTCTTTCCCCACTTACCTTATCTCAAACAGGGAAGAAGAAACATATCATTTTTTGTCAGACTGGACTTACAGGGAAATGTTTTATCACCAGGGAGACAGTTTTGTGGTACAGCAAGGAGATGACTTTCATCTAGATGCTCTGGTTGACAGCATGAAAGTCAAGTCCATTCTGAAACAACCTGTCCAAATTCCTAGGCATCGGGGTACACCTGACACCCCATCAGCACTGCTTTTGAAGGTTGTTGGGCAGCCTCAGGGAGCAGTTGGCTGGCACGCATGACATAGGTGTGGGGGCCTTGCTGTCTGCCTCTCCAGTAACTGCCCTGAGAGTCTTCTTCCCATCACAGACTGCGGGCATGAGAAATATCAGGGCGCAGAGGGTGTGAGATGCCAGAATCCTGGGCAGGAGTCACTTCGCCAGACCCTTGAGTGTGAGGGAAGGATCCCTAACCTAGGATTTCTCTACTCCCATTTTTTCACGCTGACCTGCATCAGCAATTGGGTAGCTCTGGCTTGTCTGTTCAGTCCACAAAGGTTGGCTACCGACTGTCTAAAAGCAAATGAGTAACATGTGGTGACCACACCAGGTCACAGAGAAAAGCTTCTTTGGTAGCAAGAACTGACTCCATGGAATAACATGGAAGGGATGTTAGACCATGGAGAGTGTCCTCACAGCTCAGAGTTGTGTGCAAATGGTATTGGTGCCCATTCCATGTTCACAGATGGACAAACCAGGACCGTGTTTCCCTGAATTGGAGATGAGGGAAATCACGAGGTGGGGGGAGCAAGAGGGGTGTTAGTCTGTTTCTGTGAGTCTGTGAATGAACTCTTTCATCTTAAGAGGTCTCCACTGAAAGACACTTTGAAGCAGGCAAGTGAAGTGCAGATTGTTATAAATTCTGTCCCATGCCACATCCATTCTTTAAGATCCTAATTATGCCAGAAATAAAGGCGTTCTGTTTGGATGGTTTGCTAGTCAATAGATGCTAGGCCCCTTCCTTGAGATCTGTCATGTATTTGACAGTCAGTAGTAGAAAATCTTGTTTTGACTTTAATTCGTGTTTCTCAAAAATACTTATTCCAAACATTGCAACTCTTACTGTTCCATAAACTCTCAGTGCTCTAAAGTCCATAGCTTGAGTAATATTCTGTGGTAAAAGAACAAGACTTTTGGAGTCACATCAGCTTGGATGACAAGTATAGCTAGACCACCCACTAATTTCTCGAGTTTAAAGAAGCTGCTTGCTGTGTTGTTGGAAAATGGGGGCGATCCTTACCTTTGCAGGGTCTTCGGAGCATTAGAGTAATTCTTTCTAGTGCCTATTCTTTCTAGTGCCTGGCCATTTGGTAAGTACTCAGTAACTGTGAGGACCTTTTACTCATATTAGGATTTTTATTTTCCTTTTGGGCACCTAGTCATTCCTCTTGCAGCTTAAAATCCACTTTCTTTTGTCTATCTTTGATGGAGATAGGAATGGTGTCATTAATCATTCAAATAAGCTTGATTACATAATTGGGTGTAACAGCTGTGGCTTCTCTTCCCAGCCTGCCCAAGGGACAGAAGGCCTCAGCTGCTGTGACTCCCAACCTCCAATTTCAGGGAGGAACTTGACTTTAGTTCTCTTCTGGGTAGCACTGGAGCTGATGGGGATAGTATTCCAGAGGAATCCTAAGCAGGGTCATGGGTTGAGTGAGGAATACCCCTTAATGTTATTTCACCTCCTTCCCTGGACTTCCATAAAACTTTATTTGAGCCCCAGTCATGGGACTAACATAGGTCTGTTTTGAGCCATGAACCTAAGGCCTCCCGCCCCTACTCCATCAGAAATTTATTACCTGCATCTTACATTTTAAATACCTGTTTTCCAGACCCCAAAGATGGTCCTTCACCCAATCTGTGATCTGGGTCTCCAGGTTCAGCCTCGGAACTGAGGTGGTCTAACATTTCAATAGTGCTGTTCTTTGTAGAACATGACTTTCTTTTGCAGAAAAGAAAGACTGAAAAGTAAAAAGCCATTATTACCCTAATGAGGTCAGGAGAGTGCCTCAGAGCAGATGTCCAGTTTACTGAGGGACCTTCGGCAGTCAGTGTTCGGTGGTCAGAGGGACTTGCAAACTGAAATACATCTTTTATTAGTTGCAAGTTTTTGTTCTTGTGATAGTTTTGTTGTTGTTGTTGTTGTTGTTTTTCACCAAGGGCACTTTTTTTTGAGTAAGGTGTTGACTAAGGGCACAGACTGTTCTGGATTCAAGTGGCCGTGGGTATGGTACCATGTCTCATCCTCAGTTTCCTCCTCTGTATTAGAGGATAATGATTCTGGCTGGATATTGTTAAAAGCAAATGTGAAAATTAAACCATATAGATCCAGCTTGACACGTTGGGAGCACTTGAAACGAGTTAGCCATTATCATCTTTTCAAGCATATTTCTCAACCAAAAAAAAAAAAAAAAGATGATTATATAACTTTAAAAAAAAAATTTGTGTCATTTTATTGGATATTGTTAGTGATTGATTTATACAAAGAAGGCTCATTGCCAGTAGGAGTTTATAGTCTGCTCTAAATATCATGCAGATGTGAGTCATTTCCTCTGAACACCACCGAGGAGGAGGAGGATTTTCTTAATGGGCTCACTGAATCTTCATACAGATAAGAAATTCAAGTCATATATTCCACAACTTTTTCCATCAGAGGGAAATATAGCCAATAATTAGGGATTTCTAGCAAGAGCTATTTTATAAACTTCATTTAAATTTTATACAAGGCCCTTGAAATAATTTATTCATTAGATTACATTAGTGATTCCAAATTGTTATTATCTTCAGACTCCTTCTAGAAGTTCTATAGAGGAACCAACAAATATTTTTGAACAAAGGGATTCATGACTAAATGAAGTTTGGTGATTTCTCGATGGCAAAATATATTAGTGTGTCCTTGCACTGTTTTTCCAGAAGAGAAATTTAATAGCAATAGCTTCAAGAGGGATAAGTTGATGATAGGAACAATTCAAATATAAGGTGATAAGAGAGCAGCTGACAGTGAGGATAGGTGGGAAGCCAGGAATGCCAGCTTGTTAGAAAGGGCTCAACAGGATGTTTCTCTACCACTGTATGGCCGAGCAGGGCTTTGGATTTTACAACCCTGAATCTGCCACTTCATTTGGGGGAGAAATATTTCTTTGGTCAATTCAAGTTTTTCATTATTTCTAAAATTATAAAATGAAGACCAATTGTCAATAAAGATTCTAATGTTTTCTGTACACCAAAATATGACTTGAGCTGTGAGCATACTTTTGGTTATATGGATTTCCTTGTAAATTACACTGTTTGGATTTTGATAGGGAAGAAACATGGCACCAGGGCTTTCAAACCATCAGCACTGAAGATTTTCTCCCACTAATGTTGCCCAACGTAGTTTCACATTATAAATTGTAGAGAAATCCTAACTTCCAATATCTCCACATGCATTCTCCCTGGTGTTCACACATCCAGTGCAAGGAAATTAATCCCCAAATATCCTGACTTTCCTTGTGTTAGTAGACTCACATGTCTTCCTAACTAATATCAGCACTCTTTGGCTAAAAGGCATAGATTGATTCTGACTCATACATGAAAACTATTGCTACTTAGGGCTTTCATACAAACATACTTAGAGTAAAGTCTTATGTTTTGCATCTTTCTCAAGACTTTCAGGACAGATTATCGTATCTGACTTCACTGCAAGTCACCAGCTGATCATTTTCTTTGTTAATATATAAAAACTCCCTGTTGTAAAATCATTTGCTTTTCTAACTACAGATGTGCAAGAAAAATGAAAATATCATTAAGTGGTTCAGTAATACCAGGGGGCAGGACGGGGTAGCGGGAACTCATTCCCTGCTAGTGGAGTATAAGTTGGAATAACCACTTCAGAAAACCTTTTTTTTTTTTAAAGATTTATTTATTTATGCATACAATCTAGGGTACAGGCCAGAGGCATGGGGCGGCGAGAAGGTTCACTAGAGACAAAGTGGGGAGCAGAACAGGTAGATGGATGGAAATACGCTGCTGAGGGGAGCAGTGGGCGGGGCAGGAGAGGTCTGCCATGCCATTTGAGGATCTCTCCGCCCGGGCCTTGAACTCGCGTTGCCGCTGCCGACAGCTCCACAGCGCAGCGCTTAACCACTGCGCCACCAGGGAGGCTCCAGAAAACCTTTTTTCAGAATCTACTCAAGCTGATTATATACATATCCAGTAACACAGTGGGGATGAAAAAATTAATACAAGTCTGTTGATCCAAACCCACTTTAATTCTTTTTTTAAAAAAAGTGTAAGAATGTTCAAAGCTGCACTATTCAAAAGGACAAGAAACTGGACACCATCCTAAGGCCTAGCAACATTAGAATAGGCAAGTAAAGTGCAATGTGTTTATGTGATTGAATACCACATGGTGGTGAGACTATCCCGACTACTACTACCCCCAGCAATATGGATGAAGCTCAAAACACCATGTTTGGAGAAAGAAATTCCAGTTACCTGATTCCATTTCTATTGAATTCAAAACCAGGCAAAACAAAATGAAGATAGTAGTTGCTTTGGGGTGCTACTGGCTTGGAAAGGAAAGAAAGGGCACTTCTGGGGCACTGGCGATGCTGTTTGTTGACTTGGATGCTGGGAATGTGAGTTGCTCACTTTGTGAACTTTCGGGCTACATACTTGTGATTTGTGTAATCTTCTAAGCACATATTATACTTCCCTAAAAATATTTTTAAACAAACCCTTAGTTTCTGACAATAGAAGGTTGTTTACTGGAGGGGAGGGAAAGAGAGGGGGTAGTAGGGGACAAATGGGTGGGTTGTGGGTGTTGCGTGGTGACTGGATGTTAGGTGGTAGTGGACATGGGGTGATATATGAGTTGCTGAGATGAGAATCTGAACACCTGAAGTCTATACAGTGTTGTTAATTAGTGTTATCTCAATCAAAAGAAAAAATGTTTTTGAAAGTGTTCTTGTGTCAAAGTTAAGCAGTTGAACAGATGACATACTAATAATGCTACATAAATTGATATAAAATAAATTGATATAAAAATGAACTGTTATTTTTTCCAGAAGCATCTTACTGATTCAGCACATTGCAGCCCAGAATTCATGAGCTTTCCCCTTACAGTAAACATCCTAGACATTTTGAAGGGCCATTTCCTTCACTATATGTGAATTAGCCTCTTCTCTGTATGTGTCTTTCATGTAGCTCCCTGAGGTCAAGGGCTGTTAATTTTATAACCTCTGTTTACCAAAAATAACCAAAGCTCATGACTAGCATTTGCGGAGAAAGAAGATAACAATCACGGTCTCCATGTGACTAACACAGCTTTGCTATAGTTGGATTAAACAATATGTTGTATATAAAAATCACATTGCAAATGCAGAGCAATTCAGTTATTTGATATGAAGTATTTCAAAAAATCTCAGAAAACTATTAAAAGATCAATAAAAAAGCAATCAGAAGTGAACTCTCCTTATAATGGTAAGATCAACTGTAAGATAAATCTCAGGCAGTGTTTGCCATTTCATATGCATATATTAACCATTAAAAGAATTAAAAAATGTTCTTAATAAGTAAAAATTACTTACTCTTTTTGTAATCCTTGCATTATTGACACCTAGCCATTTTAGATCGAGTATTCTGTTTTACAGGATGTTCCTTTGTATGCAACTCACAATTTCAGGGTGCTATGAGTGTGAGCACACCTCACTCCAGGAAGAAGTTCCTTTGGCATCAGACATGGTTCTGTCACTAGCTGGAGACCTTTGAAAGGACTGTAGAAGATAGAATGCCAGAGGCAATGATACCTTAGTTCCTACCTGCCATTTTGCAAGTGAAGGCACTAAGACAGCGCTATGTCAGGTAGTCATAAAGCACTTGTTACTGGTAGAACTAGGGCTAGTACCCAGTTCTTGAAAAACTAGTGTGCTATTATTATAATACTTAGCACCCCCACACCAATTTATTTAGGTCCATAACTTAAAAATAGAGTCAAGTCAATCTCAAAATGTTAAAGCTTGTATCTAACTTTGTTTTAAAGAGTTACTCAAAGCTTCATTTTTATTGTTCATTTGAACTTGACTTTGAACAGTTGATATACAATGATTTGGGCTTTTTCTTCTCTGCATTAAATTCTTGGCTTTCTGTATAAGAATTTGAATTCTACACAGTCACACACATGTGTGTATGTGTGTATCTGTGTGAATATATGTGTGTACATATACATACACATGTACATTTGTAGACATATAATTATATATATATTTACTTTTAGTTGAGATGTAGCTTGTTTCGTTTTTTTGCAGTTGGAACTTCCTGTGATTTGGAACTATGATCCATTCTGGTATTGAAAATCCTGGAGGACAAATAGTGGAGGAAAAATACATTCTTTCTTCCATATCTTAAATAGTTCTTGTTTATATGTCTAATTTTAATCATTGCAGAGGAGATGAAATAATATGAAAAAAAGTTCAAAATCAAGATTTTCATCTAGAGCCTTAATAATATTTCTTATTTACTAGATGAATAACTTTGTGATGACTAAATGACCTGAAGGCTCAGAGAGGTGAAAAGAACAGTGGAAATTGGGTTTGAGATAGAACCCTGGGCAGTGACTCTTTGATTTTAGGCAAATCACTTAGTCTCAGGTTTTATGTAACAACTAGAAAGGATTACATCTCTGATAGTGTCTTGAAAAAAGGGTAGCAGTATAGAATTATAAAGTGGTATTATTGTTGTTAACTTATATGTGCCTACTAGAAATAGACACCATTTTATTGTGCTGGGAAGCTCTTTCATATTTTGCATCTTCCTTCTAAATTTTCAAGCTCTTTTTTAAGAATATTGTCCTGGCTTGTCCAACTTTAATACTTGGTAGGATAAAAGGGTATACTTTAGTACATTACAGAGAAAATAATTAGTCAAAATGAGAAAATTATTCAAAGTTTTTTTTTTTTTT